>CM056502.1:34011557-34184393 GCA_029783415.1 Anisodus acutangulus | reverse complement strand
ATAGGGCTTTCTCGATCGGAGTCCAAATAAACCGATATTCAAAATCATTCCATTCAGGATCTTTTAATCTGTCAAAACGTCGGATTTCTAAATTATTGTAAGGCCCTCCTGGAATTCCTTCCAGAGCCTGTTGAATAATCCCGGTCTCCAGTCGATGGTACTGCCGTGTCGTCCAGCGCACTTGACCACTGCGATCGATCCGATAAACCAAAGCATCCTGGCCAACCAACCAGCAAGCGTCTCAAGTGCTGACCTTTCTTCCCCCCTTTGGTGAGCTGGCCTTCTTGTGTCACGAGTGATGTCAACAAGTAGAAGCTTCCTGGCAAAGCTTCAAACAAAGAGGTTGGGCTGTTCACTTCATTGATTTGACTTTACTTTACTTAAGATTAAAGATAGGGGTCGGGCGGGCAGTGAAGGCTCATTTAGTAGAAGCTCAAGCATTTACTTTTCTAGTTAGAGACCAACGTCTTGGGACTAACGTGGGATCCGCTCAAGGACCTACTGGTTTAGGTAAATATCTAATGCGTTCCCCGACCGGAGGAGGTAAGAAAAAATTGCATATTTTTAATAATGTTTTTATAAAAGTAAAAAAAATATGAAATAGAAATTTAAGGATGGGGTATGGCGGTAGGAGGTAAGAAAAAAATTCATAATTTTTATAATTTTTTTATAAAGTAAAAAAATATAAAATAGAATTTTAAGGATGGGTGGGGGGTGTAGGTAAGAAAAAATTCATATTTTAAATAATTGTTTTATAAAAGTAACAAAAAATATGAAATAGAAATTTGAGGATGTGGTGGGGGTTAGGGCGGTAGGGGGAGGTAAGAAAAAATTTCATATTTTTATAAAAGTAAATATAATATGAAATAGAAATTTGAGGATGGGGTAGGGAAATGGGGTGGGGTGGGGGTGGAGGGTAGGTGTGTGTAGGGTGGGGGTGGGGGTAGGGGGAAGAAGAGGTAAGAATTTTTTCATAAATTATTTATAAAATTAAAAAAATATGAAATAGAAATTTGAGAATGTGGTAGGGCAAGTGGGTGTAGGGGTAGGGCGGGAGGTGGGGGTAGATGGGGTAGATGTTGGTAGGGGTGGTAGGGTGGGGTGGAGTAGTAAGCGAGGGTAGAGGGGGCGAGAGATGTGAAGGTGGTTCAGTGCTTGGGTGGGGGTTGGTGTAGGGGAGGGGTAGGGTGGATGAATAGTATGGTGGGTGGTTGGGATGCGTTGGTATATTTTTATTATTCCGAAATAATAAAGGATTTATAAATAATGATGGGTTGGTTTGGGCTGCTGATTTATGATGGGTCAATTTGGGCTAGCCCAAACCAACCCATCATCAAAATCACTTTTGTCCAAAATCCATAAAACCTTAGGCAGGTTGAACGAGTCATTTGAGTTTGAGCTAATTTTGCTATCCCTAGCAGCTAGCAGTGAGCTCTCCTCTCTGTTTCTAATATCTATTTTTCCCTTTCTTTCAGTTAGGATAACTTCTTCCTCTATGACTTCTTATAAGTTTGAACAATTTTTATGTTAGATACAAATAATTAAATTATTTCCTTTTGTTTCTCTCATCACGTAGCAGCAGCATAATTTAGAATTTTTGAACGACCATGGTCTGTTTATAAGACTCTTTAATGCGTTGAATACCAGTTTTTCTATTTTTACATTGTTAACATTCTTCACTTCAAATTAGATTTTTTGTTTCCTACATATTTCCTTTACTTCTTGTAATTATAACTATGGTTGCAACTTATAATCGGGTAAATACTTTACCTTTTAGGGGTAGTTTATGTTGTTTTCCCTATAATTTAGCAATTCTGGAATAATTAGAAATTTTCATTTTCTGGGGATATTTTCTATATTTACGAAAATATGATCATGTTTAGCAATCGTAGCGGTATTTTTCAGTTTAGCAAAACTAGTGACATTTTTTGCTAACAAAATATATACAAATCCGAGATACTGCATTAATTACTGTTGTGATTAGTGCATATCTTAAGGGTTTTCAGTTTAGAAAATATTCTATGTGATTTCAACTAGATCTGTACTGATAGTCCTCCCTAAATTATGACCTATTTCACTATCAAATCACAACTGTTATTGACAGTTAAGCTAGAGCTTTAAAATTTGATAATTTTTTATACATTTTGCTGCAATAAAAAAAAACCATTATTCGGAATTAATATACAAAGTTAGGTTCTGATTTTTTTTTTTTTATCAGTCAGCAACTTAAACACGATTTCTATACAAAAAAAAATAAATCGAGCAAGAATTATTTTTGTATGATACAGTATACAACTTATTTACACCTTTCATACAATATTTATACAACTATTATACAATTACAAAACATACAAGATAAATACAACTTTCATACATTTTCTGCATATAATATAATTTATCTGTATCTTGTATGTATTTTAATTTTCAATGATCTATATTTTTTCACATCAAATCTTCTAGAGTAAGTACTAAATCCTTGTTTTAAATTATGCCTTAAGCTTTGACAACAATTTTCATACGGATGTCCATCAAATAATCACAACTTCAAAATATTAAGTTGCGACTTCGAACGTCAAGTAACCGAGTCGTTTGGTCCTCGAACTTTCTCCAATAAATTCCAGTGATTTTCTGGTGAAGCAATGACAGCGACAACAGAGGAGTGCTCAAATTTCCTCTATCAAATTTTGGTAATTTTCCAACGAAGAAATGACGACAACAACGGAGGGGGTCGGGGATGGAAAAACGTGAGAAAGATGGGAGAGAATAGATCAGTAAGAAGAATGAGTATTATCAAATTTGATGCCTAAAATCAAGTTATAGAGAGAAATAACCATAAGTTTGAATGTGAGAATATATTTGAAATACTCCGTTCGTCTCTTAATTTGACTTGACACGAAATTTAAGAAATAAAGTGAGACTTTTGAATCTTGTGGTTTTAAATTAAAGATGTGTGAGGTCTTAAATTAAAGATGTGTGAGGTCTTTTAAATCGTGTGGTCTTAAACTTGCCTTGTAATTGAAAAACTTACTAAATATAAATAGGGGAACTTTGGATTCGACGCTTATTTGGGAACTTCCTTATGATCTCATCCACATTGTCCATGGAAGACGTTTTTTCTTCCAATTCGTCTATTACACTTTTTTGGGACAAACTAAAATGGAAAGTAAGACACTTAAATTGGGACGGAGGGAGTATGAAGTTTTCTCAAACCAAACAACAATAACAACATACCTAATGTAATCACACACAGTGGGGTCTGGGAGGGTAAGATGTACGCATACCTTACCTCTACCTTTGTAGGGTAGAGAGACTGTATTCAATAAATCCTCGGCTCAAAAGAATGCAGTCAATGCAGAAATTCAAGAAAAATAAGATAGAAAGATATCACAATAACAAAACAAATAACGCAACACATATGAATACATACAAAAAAGTATGGATCTATGCGAAGCCTAAATAATATTACAAAGAAAGGGAGAAGAGGAGATGGAGAGGCTAGCCCCCTACACTTCTCACACACAGTGCGACAAAACTCAACTACCTATTAACCTTCTATCCTAATCCTCGACCTCAAAATCTTCCTATCTAGGGTCATGTCCTCAGTAAGTTGGAGTTGTGCCATGTCTTGTCTAATCACCTTCCCCTAGTTCTTCTTAGTCCTACCTCTACCTCTCATAACTCCTGCTATCGCTAGTCTCTCACATCTCCTAACTGACGCATCCTCACACCTCATCTTCACATGTCCGAACTATGATGTACCATGAAATCACGGTACATTTGATGTATTTTAGTTATGCTTTTATTTATCTTAAAGTATATTTTACGTCTTTTCTTATATATATATATATGTGTGTGTGTGTGTGTGTGTGTGTGTGTGTGTGTTGTTGTTGTTGTTGTTGTTTTATAGGACAAGGAGTGTAGAGATGAAATACAAGTAAAAAGGAGAAAAAGGTCCAAAAACATGACATGCGAACTGCAGGTCATGCCGCATGCAATATTTGCGGACCGTATATGAATCACAGACTGTTGTATGGAAACTGACAAACTAACCAAGAATTTAACATTATTTGCGACATGACCTGACATGAAGTGCAAATAAAGTCACTTAAGAACGACATTTGGGCATCACCTGCAGTACAAGATCAAGGTTTGCGGACTGCAAGTCCTGCGACATGGTTTGCGATTCGCAACCTGTGATGTGGGGGCATTTTTGTTAATTTAGGAGCATGCTATTTTGGAGGCTTTAAATATTTTCCTAGGATTTTGTGCCTCATTATTCCATATCAATTTGTATTCCCAATACTCAAATATTTCATTGTTCTTGTTTTTAAGCTTTTGAGGATGATTTAACAACATCTTTGGATTCAAATTCATCTTAGTTCTTAGTTACTTTGTAAGTGACCATGTTTTCATATCAATTTTATGCCTTTGTTTTAATTATCATGAGTAGTTAAATACTTAGCTAGGGATATGGACTTGTGATTAATGATTTGGGTATTTTAATGCATGACTAGACTGGATATCAATGTTATACTCTATTAATGCTTCCTTATGTATTGATATCAACGGTGACCAACTTTGATAGTGCCCATAACCATTTGTTGCTTGGAAAAGAATACTTGGTGGAGAAAAGTATTAACGACATAGATTTAGGACTTTAACTCCTTTCTAATACATAATGCTAGGAATAGAATGGGTAATATGAGAATTGAATGAGTGTATTGATTAGCATATCCTAGGACTTGAAAAAGCCTAGTGATGAAATTTATCACCTAGGTTGGAAAACTAGGGATAAACCTTTAATTGGCTCATAATCTAGTATCATAGATATTCAACTGAAATCAAGCATATCCCCAATTACATTAATCCACTTAGAGGGAACACAACCCTAGTCATCTCATTACTTGAATTACAAATTTGGAAATTAGTTCGTACTTGAATCAAATAACAGTTCTTAATCAAAACAAATATATTTTCCCAACATCTTTGAAATCTAGACTAAGTATCGAGGTTTGTATTTAAATTGTATTTTTCTCGCCGTATTCCCTGTGGGATTCGACCCCAACCTTTATTGGGTTCTATATTTGCATCGAGCACTTTACATTATTTTCGGAGGTGTAATTTGGGCGTATCAAATTTTGGCGTAGTTGTCGGAGAATACAGTTTAGAAATTTACAATATAGTGTAATTCTCTACTTCCGTTTTTATTTCTCATATCAATCTTTTGTTGTTTTTGGTGTGTAGGTGTTATGGCTTTAGACTCCGATTCCAACGACGAGTTTGTGGGGGCACGGGCTGCCGCTATCAATCCTCCACCATTTCAAGGAAATGCAAGTTTCCACCTAAATACCACATTACTACAGCTACTCAACACCAAGGGTCTATTTGATGGTCTTGCAGCCGATGATCCAAATCGACACCTTCGAAATTTCCTTGGGGTTTGTGCAACTAATGTCCAACCAAACATGAGGCAATGAAGTTGAGGCTTTTCCCATTTTCTCTCACGGGGGAGGCCACCGTTTGGTTAGATGATTTTCCCGCTAGTTTGATCACAACATGGGCGGAGTTGACCGATGCCTTCCTCAAGAAGTATTTATCTCAATCCCAGATGCTACAACTCCGAGATGAAATCAACAACTTCTGACAACTAATGAGCCACTTTACGAGACTTGGACCCGATTTAAAAAGAAAGTAAAGAGTTGCCCAAATCATGGTTTACCGGATAGTGTGCTCATCCAAACTTTCTATAGGGCACTTGACTTGGTCAACAAGTCGGTGTCAAATAATCTAGCAGAGGAATCCGTCATGGATATTAATTATGATATGATAAGTACTTTGCTTGACAAGGTAACGAAAACAAATGAAACTTGGCACACTAGATAGTCAGAGGTGGTTGGAGGAAGTTCTTCCAAAAAATTTATGTCTAGAGAGACACTTAGGAGGGAAGAAGAGAGAGATGAAACAATGGCCAAATTGATGAAACAAATAGATCTTCTCATCAAACATGTTATGGGAGGTGGATCAAAGAAAGTAAATGCAGTTGGATCTTGTGAAAGGGGTTCAACGGATCAACAATGCTACCAAGTGTTTGATGAGGAGGTGAATTTTGTGAATAATCAAGGGGGGTTCCCGACCTAACTGTCAAGGTCCTAATTAAGAAACTTGGCTGCAAAGTCAAGAGAATCAAGGTTGGAACAAAGAGCAAAGAGGCTCAAATTGGGGGAGAAACAACCAAGGGGGTTACAACAACAATAATTACAACAATCATCGGAGCGACAATCCCTATGTTCCACCAAAGGGTAGCTAACAAATTTCGAGCTTAAATTTGGTGAATGAAGAAGAGATTATTGTTGATGAAGCACCTATTGTTGAGCCTATTGTTGTTGATAAAGAGAGCGTTACCAAGAAGAAAATGGTTAGTATTGAATAGCCTATTGTTATTGAAGAAGAGCTTGCAAAAGATAAAATCCTGAAAGTAATGGCCCCCTATTCCAAAGCCTCCATATCCGTTTACTCAAAGGCTAGCCAAGAAGAAGGATGATGGGAAGTTTTTGAAGTTTATTGAGAAGTTGAAGCAACTTTCCATCAACATTTCTTTCGTTGAAGCCCTTGAGCAATTGCCAGGCTATGCGAAGTTTATGAAAGATCTTGTGACCAAAAAGAGACAATCTAGCTTTGAGATGACAAATGTGACCCATTATTGTAGTGCCATTGTTACTAAGGCACTAGTTTAAAAGAAAGAGGACTCCGGAGCATTTACTATTCCTTGCATTATTAGGGACTATAAGTTTGCAAAGGCATTGTGTGATCTCGGTGCAAACATTATCTTAGCCACGAGGCGAGATCTTGTTGATGTTGAGCAAGGTGATTTTAAATTTCGAATGAATAATGAAGAGATCACATTCCATGTTTGCAAGTGGATGAAATAATCGACTTACATGAGTGTGGTTTCAGTTATTGATACAATTGATGAAGCTGTGGAGACGACCGTTGCTAAAGTATGTTGGTGAAATGTTTGCGGCGGTGTTGATGAACTATGATGGAGAAAACTATGAAGAATTCGAGGAGACAGTTAATGCTTTGATTGGATTGGGGTTATACAACTACAACCCCAAGAAGCTTGATCTTGACTTGAAAAACTGTGAGACTCCTCCCACTAAGTCATCCATCATTGAACCCCCGACCATGAAGTTCAAACCTCTTCCTTCACATTTGAGGTACGAATTCCTTAGTCCAAACAACACTTTGCCCATTATAATTTCAAACCTATTGACGGAAGAACAATGTGAAAGGTTATTGGTTATCCTGAGAAGGTATAAAAGGGTCATTGGATGGTCAATTTTGGATATTCGAGGCATTCCTCCCGGTGTTTGCACTCAAAAAATTTGGCTTGATGAAGAATATATTCCGAGTGTGGAGCATCAAAGGAGGTTGAATCCTCGTATGTAAGAGGCTGTGAAGAAGGAAATAATCAAGTGGTTGGATATCAGTGTTGTGTACCATATTACGGATATAGAGTGGGTAATCCGGGTTCAATGTGTGCCTAAGAAGGGTGGTATTACCATAGTGCCTAATGAGAAGAATTAGTTGGTTCCAACTCAAACTATTACTGGTTGAAAAGTGTGTATGGACTATAAGAAATTTAACCATTGGACAATGAGGGACCACTTCCCCATGCCATTCATGGATCAAATGCTAGATAGACTCGCGAGGCGGGAATTCTATTACTTCCTTGATGGGTATTCGGGTTACAACCAGATCACCATCTCCCCCGAAGATCAAGAAAAGACCACCTTCACTTGTCCTTATGGTACCTTTGCGTTTAGAAGAATGCCCTTTGGGTTATGTGATGCTTCCGCCACTTTTCAAAGTGCATGATGTCTATATTTTCTGACATGGTTGAGGAATCCATTTAAATCTTCATGGATGACTTTTCTGTTGTTGGAGACTCTTTTGATGCTTGTCTAGAGAACTTAGCTCAGGTTTTAAAACATTGTGAAGAGACCAACTTGGTCCTCAATTGGGAAAAATGCCACTTTATGATAAAATAGGGAATCGTCCTTGGGCACAAACTTTCGGAAAAAGGTATAGAGGTTGATCAAGCCAAAGTTGAGGTTATTGTCAAGCTTCCTCCACCTATCTCCGTGAAAGGTGTCCAAAATTTTCTAGAGCATGCCGGGTTCTATAGAAGATTTATCAAAGACTTCTCTAAGGTGGAAAATCCCTTGTGCAAATTGTTGGAGAAAGAGACTAATTTTGAGTTTGATGAAGCTTGCCTCAAGGCGTTTGAATGCTTAAAAGAGAAACTCACTTCGACACCTATCATTGTTGCTCCAGATTGGTCAAAGCCATTTTACCTTATGTTTGATGCTAGTGGTTTTTCCATAGGGGTTTTTCTTGGCCAAAAGAGAGGTAAAATTTTCCATTCCATATATTATGCAAGTAAGACTCTTAATGGAGCGCAAATGAATTACGCCGTCATCGAGCAAGAGTTGTTTGCCATTGTCTATGGTTTTGAGAAGTTCTGAGCTTACTTGTTGGGAACTCATGTGATTGTGCACACGGATCATGTGGCTCTTCGTTATCTCATGGCTAAGAAAGATGCAAAGCCTAGGTTGATATATTGGGTCTTGCTTTTGCAAGAGTTCGATTTTGAAGTGAAATATAGAAAGGGATGTGAAAACCAAGTGTCAGACCACTTATCCAGGCTTGAAGATGGGGGAAAGCCAAGTGATGGGCTTGAGGTGAATGATTCATTCCCGAATGAGTATGTAATGGCGGGATCACATGATATGATCCCATGGTACGCTGATTTCTCAAACTATCATGCAAGTGATATTATGCCAAGTGATCTCACTATCAATCAAAAGAAAACCGTTTTTGAGTGATGTCCGAAAGTTCTATTGGGATGAGCCTTATGTTTTTCGGGTTTGAGCCGATAATATGATAAGGAGGTGTATTATCGAGATTAACATGATACCCATGCTTGAGACTTGCCATTCATCCCTCGTTGGTGGTCACCATAGTAGTGTAAGAACCACAACGAAAGTGCTTTAAAGTGGTTACTATTGGCCGACCATTCATCAAAACGCCTATGATTGTGTGAAAGAGTATGATCGTTGTCAAAGGCATGAGGGCATTTCAAGAAATCATGAGCTACCGTTGAGACCCATTATTGAAGTTGAGTTGTTCGATGTTTGGGGGATAGACATTATGGCCCATTCGTTAGTTCGTATGGTAATAAGTACATCCTTGTGGCGGTTGACTATGTGTCAAAGTGGGTGGAGGCTGTAGCACTTCCTAACAATAAAGGAAATAGTGTCATCGCTTTTTTGAAAACGTACATCTTCACAAGATTTGGTACTCCAAGAGCTATAATTAGTGATGGGGGCTCCCATTTTTGCAACCGATTGTTCAAAGCTCTTCTTGAGAAGTATGACATCAAACACAAGGTGGCTACGCCCTATCATCACCAAAAATGGCAAGTGGAAGTTTCAAATCTGAAAATCAAAGACATCCTATCCAAGACGGTCAATAGCACACGAACCGACTGGTCACAGAAATTGGATGATGCACTTTGGGCTTATTATATGGCTTTCAAGACTCCTATTGATATGTCGCCATATAGGTTGGTTCTTGGGAAGGCTTGTCATCTCTCGATTAAGCTTGAGCATAAAGCAATATGGGCTTTGAATAAATTGAATCTTGAGTGGAGTGATGCATCGAACTTGAAAGCGGAACAATTGAATGAGATGGATGAATTCCGTCTCAAAGCATATGAGAGTTCGACACTTTACAAGGCATGAATGAAGCATTTCCACGATAAGAAGATCTTGAAGAGGGACTTTAGCCCAGGGGATCGGGTATTGTTGTTCAATTCAAGCATGAGGTTATTTCCTCGGAAGTTGAAGTCCAAATGGTCGGGTACTTTTGAGGTGACACAAGTATTTCCCCATGGGGCTATTGAAATTGCTTGCTCAAGTGGGAATCGAGTCAAGGTGAATAGGCAATGAGTGAAACATTACTTGGGGATGCCCAATGAAGTCGATATTATCGAAGTGATCTACCTCAATGAACCGTAAAGAATTGGTAACGATGTCGTGCCGCGACATAAAATTAGGCACTTCTTGGGAGGCAACCCAAGTATTTTTATTATCTTTGGATCTTTTGATGTTTGTTGAAGTGTGCATGATTGGAAATTAGAGACAAAAGTTAAGGATTGGAATTTCAAAAAGAGTGGGAATATCGGGCACGGTCTGCGGTTCATATGCGAACCGCAGTAATTGTCTGCGACATAATGTGCGAACCGCAGACCAAGCCCCAAATTTGAACAATTTGGCAACTGATTGGGTACAATCTATGACCCATTTTCAGTTGCAGTAATTGCTTGTGGTGGCATATGTGAACCGCAAGTAAAGCTTTAGGTAAAAAGGGTTCGGGTTCGACCCAACCCACGATCGCTTAAATGCTTGTAACCCTTCCCCTAATGAAATTTCCATTCGATATTTACTCCATTAGAACGGTTTTTGACTCCATTTAACCTAATCTCATTGCTAAGCCCTATCACTTCTCAAAGTCTCTTAATATCCTTCGAATTTTTCTCACAAATCAACGCACCACTGTCATTCGGTCACCAAGTCCACTATACTAGTAAAAAATCAGGTATGTGCGATTCTCTCCCCTTCATAGTCTTATAGTAAACATTCATGGTACAAACTAATCCTTCTTTGATGTTGCTACTAAATGTGCACTAGGGTTAGAGTTGAAATTGTATTGCTCATGTGTAGAAGTGTAACTAGTTTGAGTTATTTATGTTATTGTGAATCGTGTGGGGTGTTCAGTTGAAATTATGGAATGCATGTCAAGTGTGTATGAAATTGACCTAGGGTTAGATATGATTTTGACGGTTGAAGTGTGTTTTTGAATTGTGATATCATGTGTATAACTCTGGTAGTATTGTGTGTGGCTATTGTGAATGTGAAATCGTAATAAGGGTGCATAGGTTGGTTGTTGAAAGTCGATATCATGAATCATAATGTGGCGAATCTTATATGAATTTGAAATGGGGAAGTCTCGAGTACCCTTGTATGTTGAAAACCCACAATAAAATCATGCACACAACAAGTTCGACAATATGCTTGAATGAATTCTTGAACTAATTTTATTATTGTCGTGATTCATTTGACTTGTTTGAGGGTAACACTTGAATTGAGGGTAAGTAAATGCATTCGGGGAAGTCTTGAGTACCCAAAGTTCATTGATCATGTTAAGAACCTCAATTAGTTTATATTGACCATAAGAGTTTGAAATTGAGTGTGTGTGGTATGTTTGAGTGTTCTTATGCCTCGTATGAAGTGAAATTCCCGATGATGGATGACATGACAACTTTATTAAGGGAAATTAGTCGTGGGTTCGTATGCGTGTTGGTTGTTGGTATTGGTAGTTCATAGAAATTATAACGAAAATAGGGGATAAAAAATGAGTCATGTGAAAAACTATCATTGACATGATCTGCGGCATCGCATACAAATCGCAGACCATGTATGCGAACCACATGTGAACCACAGATCACGATAGTGATTTTTGGTTCACTCCCCATTCTTTGAGACAATATTTGCGCCACAGCCTGTGAATCGCATATCATGTCTTTGATATCACAGATCATGCCTGTGAATCGCAGCTCATGTCGCATATACTGTCAACTCTACAAAAATATGAGTTTGATTTTCGTTTCATAATTTCTTTTTATTACGTTCTTTCGTAATTAAGAAAAACCATAAATATTTTTCTTCTTTGAATTACAGGATGTCACCTACAAACAAATCCAAAGGCACTAAAAAAATGACCTCACAAAAAAGAAAAGCGCCAATGGACGATGTCCCTCAGTCTGAAGAGGGGACAACCACTGCACCCGAGGATTTTGAATTATCGGAAGTAGATACTATGGAGGAAACTTTTCGGAAGAGAAAGAAGGAAGAACTTTCCCTCCGATTTGCTGAGCTTTGTTCCAATGAACTATATCTAGCGGGCTTTGAGATAAAAAAAGAAGCAATCTGGCTCGGGTAATACATGAAGAAAAGATGATGAGTTGGAACGGGCTGAAGAGTGAGTGCCCCGTTATTATTCAAAATTTGAAGGCATCAAGGTGGGATTGTTTCACAAAACCCACGGGTAACTACATTCCGGTGATTGTGCGAGAATGTTTTGCTGTCTATGGGGCGATCCTAAACAACAATAGAGGAAGGCGACATGCCAAATCTTCTATGGATCCTCTCAGTTTTGCGATGGTTCGAGCGTGAATAAAAGTTGATTACAATCTTGAGGAGCACGTCTTCACGCGTAGTACCATTTTATTGCGTCTGAGTTGATTGCTTTAGGCCACTCTTGGCCGTCCATTTCTGCTACGATGACAGCTCATCCTTATAGTATCTTGCGCACCATGTAGGGCCCTTGACAGTGGGGTGTGAACTTTTCCTTGTACTTGTCCTAGTGTGGAAACACGCGCTTGAGCACAAATTGTCCTACTTGAATGATTCGGGCTCTTACCTATTTATTGAAGGCACGTTCCATTCTCTGTTGATATAGTTGACCGTGACATTTGGAGACTATCATTTTCTCATCAATTAGAGACATTTGCTCATATTTTTTTTGGATCCACTTTGTGTTGTCTAGTTCTGTTTCTTGTATGATTCTGAGTGAGGGTATCTCTACCTCGGCTGGTATCATTGCTTCATGGCCATAGACAAGCAAGTATGAATTTACCCTGGTTGAAGTTCAAGTGGTTGTTCGGTATCCTAACAATGCATAGGGCAGCTGTTCATGCCAAAACTTGTAGTTGTCAATTATTTTCCTTAAGATTCTCTTGATGTTCTTATTTCCTGCCTCTACGACTTCGTTCATCTGTGGCCTATACACGATCGAATTTCAATAAGTGATGCGAAATTGTTCATAGATTTCCTTCATTAGATGACTATTCAAATTTGCTCAATTGTCTGTTATGATCGACTCTGGGATGCCGAATTGGCATATGATGTTGTTGTGCACTAAGTCGGCTACCACTTTCTTTGTGACCGACTTGTGAGATGTAACTTTAACCTATTTTGTGAAGTAGTCTATGGCGACTAGGATGAAGCAATGTCCCTTGGATGCAGACGGCTCTATGGGTCCAATAACGTCCATACTCTAGGATACAAATGGCCAGGGAGAGCTCATGACATTAAGCTCATTTGGTGGGACCTTGATCAGATCTCCGTGAATTTGGCACTAGTGGAACCTTTGTACGAATCGGCTGTTGACACCCAATTTTGTACCATCTTTTCTGATTTTATTTGCAATTTTAAATATTTTTGACACCTTAAGACAATTTTAAAATATAGACATATATATGTATGTATATATCATTATTATTATTATTATTTGCATTTTTATTGTCATTTGCATTTTTAATATCATAGTCATACTTTTCATCTTAATATTATATGTTATTTTATTTTTTGCAAAACAGCATCGCATTTTATTTTAGCACCAAGCATTTCGCAAATATTATATTTTTATCATATTGTCATATTTACAATTTATAAATTTTGCAAAGCTTTCTTTTTATATAATAAAATCCCTTTTTATATTTTATACCCATAACCCATTTTATTTCCCAACCCCAAAACAATTTCTATCCAATGACAAAACAAACCAGCCCATTCGGCCCACACCCCAAGCCCAACGGCCAGCCCATTCGACAACCCATTTATCCATCTTCTTTAACCTAATACCCAAATCAAAACCCAAAACTTTTCATTTTAAAAGCACCCAGACCCTTTTTTTTTTCCAGCAGCCGCACACCCAAAAAGTGGGACTCCCACACTTTTTCATTCACCGCCCCCAGTAGAAATCGCCGCCACACCTCTCTCCTAAAATCCGTGAACCACTACCATACCCACGATCGCCCGACCACACCTACTTGCCTCACCACCACCAACCCCGACACCCACACTCCGACACTCTTACCTCACGAAAATCCGAATCCTATTTATAAATAACCCCCCCCCCCCTTTTGTTCACTGTTTTGGGGGTCGGTTTTGAGGATTTTTGTCCGAAAAAAAGAGGGAGTTTTTGGTCAGACTTTAGGTCGGATTTTGGGTGGATTTTTGCCCTTTGTTCACTGTTTCACTTTTGGGTAGGAGTTTCTGGTCGGTTTTGGTGGAATTTTGGGGGTCCTAAAATTAGAAATCGAGTGTTGCTCTTTGCTGATTCGGGTCGGGTCAGCCCGTGTCGGACAAAAATCTCCAGGTTTTGTGTTTAATGTTTTGTTGTTGGTTTATCTGAAATTTGGAAAGAAATCAATTCGGGTTGAAATGTCCGATTCAGGTCGGGTCACTGATCCGGATCGGGTCGACCCGATTTGGTTAAATTTCCAGATTTATATGTTTTATATTTTGTTGTTGGTTGTCTTAAATTTGGAAAGAAATCGATTCGGGTCGGGTCACTGATCCGAGTCGGGTCGACCCGGTTTGGTTAAATTTCCAGATTTATATGTTTTTATATCTTGTTGTTGGTTATATGAAATTTGGAAAGAAATCAATTCGGGTTGAAACATTCGATTCGGGTCGGGTCACTGATCTGGGTCGGGTCGACCCGGTTTGAATAAATTTCCAAATTTTGTGTTTTATATTTTGTTGTTAGTTATCTGAAATTTGGAAAGAAATCGATTTGGGTTGAAACATCCGATTCCGGTCAGGTCGACCCGATTTGGTTAAAATTCCAAATTTATATGTTTTTATATTTTGTTGTTGGTTATCTGAAATTTGGAAAGAAATCGATTCGGGTCGGGTCACTGATCCGGGCCGGGTCGACCCGATTTGGTTAAATTTCCAGATTTGGTTAAATTTCCAGATTTATATGTTTAATAATATGTTGTTGGCAATATGAAAATCTGAGAAAAATTGATTTAGGTCGGGACCTGTGATTCGAGTTGGGACCTATGATTCGATTCGGGTCAGCCCGGGTCAAGTAAATTTCATTTGTTGTATTTTTGTATTTTTGTTGTTGGTTATCTGAAAATTCCAAAAAAAAAAGATGTTCGACTCCGGGTCGGGTCAGTGTCGGTCTCGGGATTTTTGAAACATCTAATCTGCTTGAGTCACGAAAATTCCCGGAGTCGGGTCGGACGTTTTAATTGCAAACTGTTGGTTTATTTTGGCATTTAAACATCCGTACACGGATATCTTACTGTTTTACTGCTTTGAATAAATACTGCATTTAGGCCAATGAAATTGAATTTGAGGTCACGCCCCTTCGAAAATTGCTTCTCTGTTTCAGTTTGTTGTTTTGGTATTTTACTGATTTGAATAAATACTGCATATAGGCCAATGAAATTGAATTCGAGGTTGCGTCCCTTTGGACATCATTTCTCGATTTTTGATTTTACTACTTTACTGCTTTACCGCTTTGAATAAATACTGCATTCAGGCCAATGAAATTGAATTCGAGGCCGCCTCCCTTTGGACATCATTTCTCAATTTTTGGTTTTACTGCTTTACTGCTTTGAATAAATACTGCATTTTGCCAATGAAATTAAATTTAAGGCCACACCCTTTCGAAAATTTCTCTTATGTTTCAGTTAACTGTTTTTGTATATTTTGCTGATTTTAAACATGATACTTCAATGGTCGATGAAAAAATATCCGTCGATTTTTTAGGCCTCCACAGTTGTAAAGACGGAAAATAAAACTTCTGGGCAATGATGAAACTTAAATCTTTTTCACCCGAGAGACCAACATGTTCGGTAGGCAATGCAACTAAAATGACCAACGAGTCATATGTTAGCAGCCACGACGTGATTGGAATGATCTTTTCAAAATTTAAGTCTGAGTCCTCCGTAATCAAAACATTTATTATTTTGGATACGGATCCGAAGTTATGTATATTCAATTGTTTCTAACCGTTTGTTCTTGACAGCTTGCAAGGGATAAAGTCAAAGAAGGCAAATACTCCTCGGAGATTATTTATTTTGTTGTTGTTTTTTACCTTCTTTAATTCAGCTTTATTTCATTCTGTATTGTAATAGTATTGTACTCTGAAATTATTGAAATATTTAGAATAGGTAGACTTATAATTAATTAATATGGTAGTCTACAACTGGAAACTCATTGCTAGTTCATTTATTCTTAGGCTCGGTTAGTTTTAAAAATTGGAAATCGCTAGTTTATCTATTTTTAGGCCCGTCGCCCATAAAAATCACCTTGCATACATTTTTATCAATTTTCATACAAATGCATATTTTTTTCAGCTTTACATGTATATTAATGCCATACAAATGCATACTTATACTTTTTTTTTCCAGCTTTACATGTATATTAATGCCATACAAATGCACTTGTATAAAATGCATCATTTTATTAACATCTTGCAACATTATTTTTTTATATTTGTAAAAACATGCATTTTTCTTAGCATAACAATTAACTTGAGTTTGATCGGATAACCGCAAGTTAGCGGATCTTAAAGGATGCCTAACCCCTTCCCTTTAGGATAATAAAGAATCATTACCTAGAATCTCATTATTTTCGTAGACCCTAAAATCGGAGTTATTTTACAACTTTTAGTTAGCATTTAGGTGCCCTAATTCACCTTAGAATAATTAGGTGGCGACTCCTCAAGCAAGCATTTTTTTATTCAATCCAGAGGGAATCGACGCCATCGCGTCGCGAAGCCCGCGGGTTAAAAACGGGTGCGACATCGGCTACAATCGGTTTCCATTGTCATCTAATAGTAACCTGCTCTCAAGATTTTCTTGGCCAAGACGAACCCGTTCATATGAGGTTCGCAAGTTCCAACATGTACCTCTTGTCATGACCCCAAATTACTAAGTCGTGCGGGCACCTACCATTTTCCACCTCGATAGGCGAACCCATCCCATAATCATTAATTCTACGACAATAAAATAAATAGTATGGGTAAATGGAAGTCTAGATCATAAATAATCATAAGTACGGAATACAACGACTACCCAATGAATATGGTCTAAATAATACAAGAGCTTCTAAGTATACAACTGGAATAAATGTTACAACCACACCTGAATACAATTCTGTTTAGAATGAGAATTAACAGAAAAGTATAGATGAACTCCACGGGATCCTTGAAGGCTAATTGAACCTCGCTCATGTAACTGGGATAACTCTACACCCCAAAAGGGTGTAGCAAGAGTAGTATCAGTACAAATACTATGTACTGATAGGTATCATAGGCCAACAACAATTAGCTAACATATATAAATGAAGAAACTGAAGAGTAGACATGCTCTCAATCAAGTACAAACACTATCGCAGTCCAAGAATAAATAACCCAAGTGTAGAGTATCAAGTGAGAACCCATGAAGTACGAGGATGAAGTAATCACTAAGCACATCTACGTAAGTCTTGCAGTAATGTGAACCATACTAGATCTCAGTAGTCTACAATCGTAGCCTAGGCGGAATCTCTGGTCCTCGAATACATCAAGTGTATAGGTTAGAGACTAACAAGCACACAATACCTCAAATGAATCAACGACCAAGAAATAAAGAATGAAACACATCATGCAATCCAATGAAATACACCAACCAATATGAATTTATTCCTAAATCTGTATAATGCCACATCCGTAATAATTTCCCCTCGGACCATATAGGTAACACCAATTATATATGCAAGAGAGGACATACAAAAAATGTACATAGCAAACACCGTAGTAGGAAGC
Source organism: Anisodus acutangulus (assembly GCA_029783415.1). Taxonomy (NCBI): domain Eukaryota; kingdom Viridiplantae; phylum Streptophyta; class Magnoliopsida; order Solanales; family Solanaceae; genus Anisodus; species Anisodus acutangulus. The sequence continues at coordinate 34,166,657 of CM056502.1, read as the reverse complement.
CTCAGATGTTTCATTTTCCCTCTTATCACTATTAATATCAAATCACAGTTCACAATAATGAATCAAGTATAATACGTATGAATGATGTGCAAGTATCAATCTCAAGTGTAAATCATAATCAAATCCCAATCGTGCCATATATGAACATATATTACAATGTCAGTATCAAGTTAAGTCTTTTCATCTATCCATGATAATACCAAGATAAGTGAGAGATAACTATATCATAAGGACGATATAGAAACTAAGTGCAAATCCACTATCAACACTAGGCATCAAACCAATAAATCCCAAAGAGGCAACAAACCCACAAATTAGTCAACAATACCAAACCTAAGTAATCCATTCCAACTTCATACCCGAAGGCGTACATACTTTCTCTGACAGTAACTAACTCTACATATTCTTCGCTAGCTGAAGTCTAACAAGAAGGTAAGTCGTAACCTACAAGGATATTGAGCGGGAGCCATAAATGATCACACTTGAGCCTTTCCTTTCTGATGGTCCCGGTAGTTGATGCAAGTAAGGAGGGGTATTGGTGGTTAAGTGAGTTGGGTATTGGTAATACTCTGGTTGACTCAAAATTAGATGCCAAAGTAGGGGGTCTCGGGTTCTCGACTTGGCCGGGCAATGTGGTGTTTGGTGGCTATTTTGGGTAATTGTGTTTGGAGTGAGGCTTAGGCATTTTGTGGAGTTTTCATGGGTGTGTTTAGGGCAAGGGTGATGATCAGGACTTGGTGGTTTGGTGGTCGCAAGGCCACGAAAATGAACTGAAATAGTGAGGTCTCGGCACGATTGGTTTTAGTGGACTATTTGTTGTTGTCGGGCTTGTACGGTTGGATACGTATGGTCTCGGGTAGTGACCTTTATAGTGGATGTTAGGGAGGTGTTTTGAAACATGGTGGTGAAAGTATTAAAGTGGTTGGGACGAGGGATGAACACGGAATGTGAGGTGTAAGTCCGAGGACACACAAAGTGTTGGAGGTTTCATTTGGTTAAGTGTTTGGTTCGGTTGTTATGGTTTAAGTGAGGTATGGTTGATATGTAAAGGATATGGACATGGGGGTTTTAATGCTCGAGTCGACACCAAGATAAAGGTGACCAATTTCACAAGGACTTGATCAGATAATCCTTAAGCAACTCTAACCATCTCCTTTGTCGGAGATTCAGATCATTTTGCGTGGTTATGTACTGTAAACTCCTGTGATCTGTAAATATATCTACATGCACCCCATACAAATAGTGCCTCCATATTCGTAAGGCAAACACTACCACGGTCAATTCCAAGTCATGAGTTGGATAATTCTTCTCATGTATCTTCAATTGTCGAGATGCATACGCAATCATCTTTCCAAACTGCATCAAGACACATCCTAACCCAACCCTAGAGGCATTCGAATAGACTGTGAACCCTTCTTGTCCCAATGGTAAGGTTAGAACTGGTGCAGTAGTCAACAACTCATTCAGTTTCTGAAAACTTGTTTCACATGCTTCTGACCACTAGTACTTAACCTATTTCCGAGTCAATCGGGTCAAGGGAGCAGCAAGACGAGAGAAACCTTCTACAAATCTTCTATAATACCCAGCCAAACCCAAGAAACTCCTAACTTCTATCGGAGTGGTAGGTCTTGGCCAGTTCTTCACTGCTTCTATCTTTTGGGGGTCTACCATAATTCCATCCCTTCACACAACATGGCCCAAGAAGGCTACTATTTCCAACCAAAATTCACACTTTGAAAATTTAGCATAGAGAAAAGAGAGATTCGCACGGTCCACATGGGCCTCCAAAGCCGCCTACTAAGAGTCCAATAAAAGAGAACCGCGAAAGAAAGACCATTTGGCCTCAGAAAGCCCCTCCCCGCTATAGTTTCTCATGTTTTAAGACTTGAAGCACTACCCTCAGATGCTCTTCATATTCTTTAACACTCTTGTTGTAAATTAGAATATCATCGATTAATACAATCATGAACAAATCTAAGAATGGTTTGAAGATTCTGTTTATGAGGTCCATAAAAGCTGTTGGGGCATTGGTTAACTCAAAGGACATGACCAAGAACTCATAATGGTCATATCGAGTTCTAAATGTTGTTTTGGATATATCATCAGGATTTATTTTCAGCTGGTGATATCCCGAACGGAGGTCAATTTTGGAAAAATAACTGGCTCCCTGAAGTTGGTCAAAAAGATCATCGATTCTTGGTAATAGGTATTGGTTCTAGATCGTGACCTTATTGAGTTGTCGATAATCGATGCACATTCAGAGCGAACCATCTTTCTTCTTCACAAAAAGGACTGGTGCACCCCAGGGGGAAACACTAGACCTTATAAAGCCTTTATCCAGAAGATCTTTCAATTGTTCTTTTAACTCTCTCAATACAGCTGGGGCTATTCGATATGGAGGAATGGAAATGGGTCTTGTACCCAAAATTAATTCGATAGCGAACTCCACTTCTCTGTCTAGAGGAAGGCCTGGGAGATCTTCAGGGAACACCTCCGAAAATTTTTGAATAATAGCGACAGTATGTACCTCTGGGACTCTTTTTGGGTATCCATTATACTCGCCAAGTACGAGTATTCCACATCGTGACTCCTTAATAACGTTTGAGCCCTAAGGTACGAAATAATCCGACTTGAGGGTGTCCCAATCCTACCCCTTATAAAAACTTCTGGTTCCCCGAGAAAAGATAATTTTACAACCTTTTATCGGCAATCCAACGTGGCATAACATGCTGACAGCCAATCCATACCAAAATAATGTCAAAGTCTACCATATCAAGTAATACTAAGACTGCTATTGTTCCTCTACCATTTACCTCTATCGGAAAATTTTTAATTACTTGAGAGGCCCAAATTGAGGCCCCTACTGGTGTCATGACTTCAAAGGGTTCACTTAAACAGGAAGGTTCTACATGTAGACTCTTAGCAAAACCTATCAACACATGAAAATGTAGAACCGGGATCATATAATACAAGAGCAAGAATACTTGAGACCAACAAAATACCTGTGACCACTACTGTCACGACCCGACCCGACGGGCAGTGACTAACCGCCCTAATGACGTCATTATCCTGACCTGTCACACATAATCCAACTAACACCTAATGAATCTGAAATTCGGCAGCATAACGCTGCAATAACAACATATGCCAGGGTAGGCAAGCCGACAAGGCTGCCTTTACCCCCCCCCCCCCCCCCGAATGTACCTGCCTCCTGAGGAGTCACAACTAGCCAACACAATAAAACAGGCAAGTCGACAAGGCTGCCACTAGATAATATCATATATACACGGGCACACCCCAACACAGAGTACAATAGCATGACTGACCAAAACAGAGTTATAACCCTTATATAAGTACAACCCACAACCTGTCTACAGACCTTATAAGAAGGACAACGACATATGACGGGATAGGGCCCCCGTCGTGCCCTAAATATACATAAATCAAAATGATAGGGTTCCAGTACAAAAATGGTAAAGCTCGATCAAAGGAGTTTCCAAACAAATACAAGTAGAACCTAAACCGAGGGTCACCAAACCGAAAGCACCAGACTGCGGGCATGAACGCACTTCGAGGAAAGGGGGTCAGTACGAAATAATGTACTGAGTATGTAAACATGAAATACTGCAAATGAGATCATAAGTAGCCAATGGATAACAAGAGGTCAGTATAAAAATCAAGATCCAAATCTAACTGTGCCATAAACAATAAAAGTCAGTTGTGCCTTATAAAAAAAATGAGAGTCAAGTCAAGAAAACATGAATGCCTGTCTATATACATATATATACCTGTAACGTAACCCGGCCCACTAATGCGGAACTCGGTGGAATCATATCATAACCGGGCCATATTTGGACTCGGTAAAGTCATATCATAACCCGGCCCATACTGGGACTCAGTAAAGTCATATCTCATCTATGGATCCATCCTACGTAACTCGGCCCTCTAGTGAGGGACTCGGTGAACAATACAAGGCTGTGCACGAACATAACCGGGCCCATATTGGGACTCGGTGAAGTGAAGTAATAACACTTAGCACGAGTAGATTTCATGAGTAACCATATGCAATCAAAATTTTCATTTGACTCCCAATAAAATCATTATAAAAATGTCATAATAAACTCTTTACTGAAAAATCATAGGCACTTCTCATAACTAACATATTTAGGAATTAAACTGTATAAGAATCATGTACGTCCGTCGTACCTTCATTAAATAAAAATCATGCCAAAGAAAGAAGGAATAGTTCACATACCTCTTAAACGAACTAATCAACTCGATATTAGAGTACGTCTCGTTTTAGAACTTCAACCTATAATAATGGTAATAATGCTCACAATTCTATGATCACTGGCATACTTTATATCGAATAACGACTTTCTATTCTATAAAAATTCGGGCAGCACTTCCCTTGTTTATACATGTTTCCACAACTTCCAAACGAGGCTAATAACATCAATAGGCAAGCACCAATTAAGGGCACAACCAAAATAGCAACAAAGGGGATTTACACACCCACTTCTCATGTAAATTTAACCTCTTAATCCACATTAAAACATCCCACAAAAATAGTTCATGTTCCAACAACAACGAGGGTAGAATGTGAAGCCTTTCTACACCCTTATTCCTTTAGGACTTACATTAGCAATTACCACACTTAAACATGCATAATGGTAACTAAATTTTCAGCATTATAACACCATAAAATAGTCCCTAAAATAGTCCATATCCATCTCAACATGTCCAACGATTTCATGCAAGTTCTTGGCCACAACATGTCATAATTCCATAACTCTTCTCTTAACTCCTAAAATCCAATTCCATATTTCAATACTTCCATATAACTAATTTTAAACTTAAATATCCATGTTTCCTTTCAATTTCATCATGCAATTAGTGATAATAATACAACAATAACCAACGAATCCAACAATCACCAAAATCTGTCTCAAATTGGCAACTAGCTCAAAATTGTCACATGCATTGTTTAAATTCCAAATTTTCCTTAACACAAATTCATATCCTTAATTCTAACAACATGCATTCCAATTAAATTATAGAAAGGAGAATTTTATACCTCAAATTTTGTCCAAAACAGTCTGCACAATTTGCTCACTGCCCGGGTCCGAAAATCCCCACTGTTTTCGTATTTCTTTCGCTTTTTTGTTCACTTCTTCAACTCCAATTGACATGCAAGTGTTCTACAATGTTAAGTCATCATCCCTACACATTTTTCTTCCAAAATTTCATCCCAAAAATCTCAAAATTCCTGGGCATATTCTCGGCAAGCAGTGGTTGTTTTGCCACTATTTTTGGTGTTATTTTGGCTTCTAATTTTTGGTGAAAATGTAGTCTAAGAAGAAGAGATAAAAACCTTAAATTTGGTTATGGGTGGAGGGGTTTTTCGGCTGGCTTGGAGGAGAGAATGAGAGGAGAGTTTTTGGTTAAGTTAGAATGAAGATGAAGAGGTGAGTGTAGGGTATAAAAATCTAATTTTTTTCTTTTTACACTTTGGCCCCCAAGTTCTTCAATTAATAAATCTCAAACCCACTTCTTTTAATTTCCGAGAATTTCATTAGCCTCGTATCCTCAATGTCATAATTTTATAATACATTATTAACCCATATCAGGACTATACAATTTTTATAAGTTTCCAACGTCACACTCATTGTGACCAACATCTTTCCCGAATCACATCCTCTTGTATACTAATTTTCGGTATTTGAATCCTATTTCCTTAATCTTACGAGGTGTAAGATTCTTCCCCCCTTAGAAACATTCGTCCTCGAATGATCATAATAAGTCTTATGCTAGAAAAATTTCGGTAGAGTCTCCTTTATAGCTATGTCTATCCACCTGGAGTCAGAGGGAACAAGTAAGGATATTTCTTCTTCATTTCATCTTCTGCCTCCCAAGTCATTTCCTCTCTATTGTTGTTTCGCCACAATACCTTGACGGAAGCCACATCATTCGTTCGTAATCTCCTGACCTGGCGATCAAGTATGGCTATGGGACTTTCCTCATAAGACAGCTCCTCTGTCACCTGGACATCATCTACTGGGAAGACTCTGGAAGGATCAACAATACACTTACGCAGCATAGATATATGGAAGACTGGATGTACCGCCTCCAATTCAGATGGTAGATCCAACTCATAGGCAACCTTGCCTATCTTACGAATGACCTGGTAAGGCCCGATGTACCTTGGGCTAAGCTTCTCTTTCTTGCCAAACCTCATCACACCCTTCATGGGTGACACCTTTAGGAACACCCAATCATCAACCTCAAACTCTAAGTGTCAACATTGATTATCAACATATGACTTCTGTCGACTCTATGCTGCTAATAATCTCTATTGAATGAGCTTCACCTTATCAACAGCTTGTTGAACCATGTCTGGGCCGATCAACTTAGTCTCACCTACATCAAACCAACCAATAGGTGACCTGCACTTTCTCCCGTATAAGGCCTCGTACGGTGCCATCTGGATGCTAGAATAGTAGTTGTTGTTATAGGCAAACTCAATGAGTGGTAAATGATCATCCCAACTACCTCCGAAGTTAATAATACAAAGCCTCAAGATATCCTCTAATGTTCCGATATGTACGCTCTGCCTGCCCATCCTTCCGAGGATGAAATGCTGTGTTGAGACTCACTTGTGTCCCAATCCCTTTCGAATGATCTCCAGTGGTTAGTTGTGTCGAGCTCCTGGCCTGGATATAATAGATGTGGGAACCCCGTGCAGTCTCACTATCTCCCTGATGTACAGCCTATCATAGTCCTCAGCTGAGTAAGTAGTCCTCACTGGAAGAAAATGGGCTGATTTCGTCAGCCTATCCACGATAACCCATATGGAATCACACTTCCGCCGAGTGCGAGGTAAGCTTGTAATGAAGTCCATATTGATCACTTCCTACTTCCAAGTCGGGATCTCAATCTTCTGTAATAATCCACCAGGCTTCTGATGCTCAACCTTAACCTGCTGACAATTCTGGCACTGGGCCTCCTCCTCATTCCTCTGGGGCAAAGCGTAGAGCCTGTTAGGATTGTTGGACTATTGACTTCCCTGACTCTGTCGGGACTGGTTTTCCTGATTTCCTTTGTGGGCAGCTATGGTCGCTTCTGACCTCCCATGAGAAAACTGAGTTTGGGTTCTCTTCTTGCAAACTTTGACTTAATGGTCTGGTTCTCCACAGTTATAACAATCTTTTTGTGAGAACCTGCATTCTCTAAAAATTTTCCTTTGACAAGTCTTACAGACCGGTTTGTCACTCCCTACTTTGGGATTGGTGGCCTCAGCATTTCTACCTTGATGATTGAACCATTTATGCACTTAGGGCCTATAATGGGACTGGCCTATTGACTGGCTCTGTTTTAAAGAACCCCTACTACCTTCTTTCCTCTTGTTTTGATTCTGATTAAAGGATCCCGATGATTGAAACCTCTTTTGAGAATACTTTCTTTTTGCTTTAGCAAAACCTTCTACCCTCATTGCCATGTCGACGATCAGAAGGTAAGTCCGATCATGGGCTAATGCAACTACCTTCTCTGCCAAGTTCGGGTTTAAACCCTCAACAAATCTTTTGACCTTCTCCCTCTCCGTAGAAACAATGTGTGCATTATATGCGGACAATCTCATGAATTGGGTATCGTATTCTTGCACACTGCGGTCTCCTTATTTCAACTGTTCAAACTCACGTCTGAGCGCATCTTTTCGGGTGTTAGGCATATACTTTTCAATAAATGTTGCTCTGAACTCCCCCCACGTCATTGGTGGTGACATCGGGGAACGATTTCTTCTAAAATTCCTCCACTACACCCTGCGTCGTCCACTAAATATGCGCTTACCAAATTAATGACATGCGTCTCCACACATCCTAGGGTAAATATTAGGTCTTCTACCTCATTAAGAAACACTATCTGGTCGGACTTGGAGTCCTTCCCTGAGTAGACATGTTCCCTTCTTCTCATAAAATTTGCCCATAGCCTATCCGGTACTGCCTGAGCTTCTATATTTTCGTCCAGTGGTACAGTCACAACTGGTCCTAGGCCATCGGGTTTTGGGTCGGGGCCATGAATGAGACACTAGGTGCAGGCTGAACCATGTGTGGAACTGCAGCTGTCATAAACTCTATGAGTCTATCTAATTTTTGTCCTACCGTTTCCTGGGCCATTTTGACTCTCATTCTTCAACATTTTCCACGCTATCTTCAGACATCGCTCCCTCAACTGGAGGTATAGGAGCTACGTGGTGGACCTTCTCTTGAACCCTCGGTTCCTGTATCGGGACCGCTCTTCCACGGGTAATTTTGATTGTTCTTCGCACCACCGGTACTTGTGAATCTACTATTTTCTGTAAAGACAAACATGCCCATGTTTTAGAAGACGGGATGTCTACTTTAACTCCCAAAATTTTCTTATACCTCATAAGCATGCAACACCACAAGGTAAGATGCAAAAATAACAGCATATTATTTCCTTCATGCGTTCATAATACTTCATTACATCTTATTCTAAAATGATATAACATTATACCAAATCTTATCAGATAGTTCTCCATCACCCATTATAGATCTCCAACTCAAACTTGCATTTACTATAACACGTTTTAAAGGGCTTAACCACGTGAATCGCCTACTCCGCAGATTGGCATTCAGCTCCTTGTGAATCGTGTTCCTTGCCTCCCTTTCCTTATCGTCCATTCTTTCCTTCATATTCCAGACTTCCTTCACTTAACGTAGAAATTTGAGTAAGGAGCCCTCTTTAATATCTCCCATTAGCATCTTTGCTCTTCTAAACAAGGAGTGGAAATCTTCCGGGGTGGAGTTGACTGTTATCTGTAGTATGACTCCAATCGGATAGTTGAAAAGGTTGGGTCAGATGATTGCCTCTTTCATCTAGCCCTAAGAAAATCCATACATCGTATGATTGTGTCATCCACATATGTGCCAAAGTCGTCTCTTGGGCCCATCTTACGATTAGTGAATTCCTTATGAGCTCGCATTGCCCTTTTCATCTCCATGAGCACTTTCATCTTGGTTGGAACTCGTATTATAACCACCATCTACAAAATACTTGTTAGTTAGTTTATCGTTGTATAGTCTCCTTCCCTAATCCGTTTGAATGAGGTAGTACAAGAACCAAGTCTTTAAAAAGACTTCTGATAGGCACGAGGAGAGTATGAAGAAAATGAAACTGTTTAGGATGTTATCCCGTTCACCTATTACTAAGGTGGTGTGCGCACCGTCGCAATAAGTAATCATTCAAACACCGAACTCGAAGAAATTTTGTAGAATCTCCTAACCTGGTTTGGCTCAAATACCAACTTGTCATGCCTCGACTTTTCTCAGGTTTTCCCTTAGGGCGTGATGGCACCTGGACAACCTTTCCTTTTCCTCCAGGCGACCCATTTTAATAAACATTTTTTCAAATTAAACCTGTATTTACGTGCGGAAGTAATAATAACGATAAAAGTAAAAAAATGTCATGTACTTAATTAATAAGAGTGCGAGCCCATGCTCGTACAACCATAACTTCTACCTAGACTCAATGGAAATTCCACATATGGAAATAGAAAGTTCAAAGTTTGAAAGGAAACCATCTCACATAGGGCATCCCTTGAGATAATGAGACTAACTTCTTCCACCTACTTATTTAAGAAAGAAAGTCACCAAGTCCGAAGCAATGGATTGGTGGAAAAAATGGGACTACAGGACGATCGCTAGCTTTGTTGCAGAACTTTCCCCTTATTGCGCTTTCCTGAAACATGTTAGTTAAAAGAGTCAGTCCTACCATCTGGGGCTGAGTGAGAACCTCGTCTTACAATCCAAAGTAACCTCACAATATTCTAATCACAATCATATTATAAACATAATAAGCATGTTGTGAAAAAAAGTCTACAATACTTTTATTATATAAGCCAATAAATATTTATGTGCAAGATCTCCTCCCGACTCGTCCTAAGAAAATACTTAGTTTAACCAGTACCCCTGCTTTATCCCATATAACATATTATACTTATTGCGGTACGTACAACCCGATCCAATACATTTATATTATCTATTTGTCGCGGTACGTGCAACCCGATCCAATACATTTATATTATCTATTTGTCGCGGTACGTGCAACCCGATCCAATGCATTTATATATTTATTGCAGTACGTGCAACCCTATCCAATGCATTTATATATTTGTTGCGGTACGTGCAACCCGATCCAATGCATTTATATATTTGTCGCGGTACGTGCAACCCGATCCAATGCATATATATATTGGTATATATATGTTATATGTTCAAAACACTCAAATAATATTTTCTTCTTTCAACTTTTCGCCCTTCCCACTTGTAAGAGTTATAACTCTCAAAACATAACTTCAAATAAGGTGTTTCTTACGCCAAGTCGAAGGTAATACGGGGATATATCACTATCCCAAGTTTCCTCTGAAAATGCTTAGTATAACTTGTACCAATTCACGCAAGAAACAACCCTAGGAAAATTGTCTCGCCAGATTTGTTTTTTAAAAACACAATCTTAAAATAGTCATAACGTTTTATCCGTAAGTCAGATTAATCTTTGTAAAGTCTCAAATTGTCCAGAAAAGAGAAATATAGAATTTTTATTCAGCACAACCTTTCAGATTTCTCACCAAAACCTTCAGTTCTTTTATTTTAACAACTCTCAGAAAACTATTTCGCCAGATGTTTGTAAAACAAAACACAATCTTAAAATAGTCATAGCTTTTTATCCCTAAGTCGGATTAATCTCTGTAAAGTCTCAAACTGTAGAGAACAGAGAAATATAGAACTTTTATTCAACACAAGCTCTCAGATTCCTCACCGATATGTACAGTTGTTCTGTTATACATTTTGCCTTCCGGATTTCATTCAATCTGAGGCAGAAACTTTGAACTGCAATAACTCTCAAACTGTATGTCGGATTTAGCCCCGCTTGGGTACAATCTGATCGTGAAGGAGAGATGTACAACCCTGTAACAATTTCATCCAATTTTAAGAGACATAACGCAGCAAAGAAGATTATAATTTCATGACCCAAACTAGTTATCAAATAACCTACTAACAAAAATTTTATGATCATTCTTTCAACATACGGATCATATTCTAATATATATTGTAACTTAAAAAATAAGGGATTATACTGAGAATTATGAGTGAGAGAAACTCACTTTTATTACTTCGTACTGCAAACGAACTTCCAAACTCCGACTAATCATTTCCCTTCTTGCTCTCTTGTATTTTTCTGATTTTTTTCTCTTAGTATTTCTTTTTGAATTTCTATTCTTTGTGCTAAGTGTTTTATTTTGTGCTATGCAGAATATATAGTGAGTTGTGTGTATAACTTATGGGAGGTGGAAGGAGAAGAGGTTGAGGGAGATGAAAAGGGAAAAAACGTGTAGGCAATGGGGTAATGGTGGTTTTAATGAGGGAGAACAAGGGGGGAACGTGTATTATTATTATTATTATTATTATTGTTATTATTATTATTATTATTAGTATTATTATTATTATTATTATTATTATTATTAGTATTAGTATTTTGTAACAACAAATCAGGACTTTACAAAAAGTCCTCAGCTTCCTCATCAGTGATGGGACTTCTTGAATTATTTTCTTTGTGGGGCGCTTCTTGCACCATTTCTTCAGGAGCATAGCAGCTCCCTGATATTTTCATACCTTGAGCTACGACTGCTAGTTCCTTTTTATGAGCCGAGATCACCACTTGTGGCATTTGGATTACAAATAGTTTTTTTGGAGCTGACATCAGTATCTTAAAGATAGGGTTTTCTTGCAGCGTGAGGGAGGCAACTGTGCGCTCCAGGCTTTCAATACCTTCTTGGGCCAATGGTCGGAATACCACATAATATTCTTCTTTTTCTATCATGTGTATGTGATTGGCACCATGATTTGGAAGGGGATTTGTATTCACATTCGGGGCTGCGGCCTCCAGAATGAGCTCTCGCTTGTCAATCAAATCTTGCAATTTATTCTTCAGAATGATGCAGTCCTCAGTTGAATGTCCATTCCGCCTGGAATAGTAAGCACAAGTTTGATCGGGTCGGTAATAATGACTCTCAAGATTAGAAAGCTTTAGCGGCATAGCTTTGATAAGACCGGCGATGCTTAATTTGGTGAACATACTGGTTTTGTTGGCGAACAAACTTCTCAATTCAAATGTGGAAAGTCGTACGCGGTCGGAGGTGACTGATTGTGGTGATTTTGCTAGTTTTGGGGCGCTTGATGCGCAGGTGGAGGGACATGATAATTTAGAGATGGAGCTTGGTAGTTCGGTATAGGTGTTTGGTAATTTGTTGGTGGAGCTTGGTAGTTCGGATGTGTGTAATATACCAACACATAGTTGTAGGGTGATGGTATGTAGTTTCTCAGATGTGGATATTAATATGCGCTGAAGGATGACTGTGATCCTTCTCTTCTGCCACTCGGGCTGGGGGTGTGAAAGACGTTCGCCACGTCTTCTTTATTCTTCTTTGCGGCTCCAGCATAGCTTGTTATGCCAACTTTGTTGACAATGCTAACAATTTTTCTAGTCTTGAGACCATCTTCTATGGCCTCTACCATTGACTAAATCAGTGAATAGCCTCCTGGCCATAGCCAACATTCGATCATAGCAGTCCAACTCCTGAGATCAGACGAATGTTGAAACTAGTTCTTCCTCACTCATTGGAGGCTGTACTCGGGCAGATTTGTCCCTCCACCTACTCGCATACTTGCGGTAGATTTCTGTTGATTTTTGGTTAATATTTTCCAAAGAATAACGATCAGGCAAAATTTCAACATTGAAGCGAAATTTGTCCATGAAGGCTTTTGCCATTTCCTCCCATAAATCCCAACGACTTATATCTTGCACCGTGAACCATTCTGATGCTTCGCCTATGAGACTTTGGCTGAAGAGCCTCATTAATAGTGTCTCATTTTCTTTGGAGCCGACCAGTTGACCGTAGTAGGCTCTTAGATGAGTTTTGGGGTTTCCCGTGCTGTTGAAAGGTTCAAATTTTGGCACTTTGAAGCCCTATGGAAAATCCAAGTCAGGATGTATGCACAAGTCATTATATCTCAATCCAGTTACTTTGTGGAAGCCCTTGTTAGCTTTCTCGAACAGATTCATTATTTTTTGTTCCAATTTTATGTCTCTTCTATCCTGCTCGACCCTTCAGGCCTTTTTCGTCTCCTCGTAATGGTCTAATTCTGGCGAGGAGTCAATGGGAGTGATTAGATCATGGTAGGATATAGTGAGGTACGTTGGGTGACTTTCGGGAGTGCCCATGGCTCTGGAGTAGTATGGGTAGTAGTGTTTTTGTGGATGTTAGGATTAGCACAAGCTGGTGGTGCCTGAAAGGTGGGCTTGAATTGAGAAGTCCCAACTATGTAGGTGGCATTTTGTGGAGGTGGTATTTGGTAAGAGGCCCCCGTATAGGCATTTGGGAAATGTTCGGGTACATGCGAATTTAGAGATGGAAAAGGTGGTGGAGGCCTTCTTGCCTCAGCAGCAGCTGCTTCTCTGGCAGCGTTGATAGCTTCATTTCTCGTGACCTATTCCTGGAGGCCGGCAACTTTCTTAAGCAGCATAGTTATCACATTGTCAGAGTGCGAGGCATTTTGGAGGTCTTGAGGCACAATGTCCGTGATCATAGCATTCTTGTTATGAGTATCCTCGGTAGTACCAGTCACGTTTATTTGGTTGTCTTGGTTTAAAGATGGTGTCGCGACTTTGGATCTAGTGATATATGACAGTCTTTCGCGACGGATCCACCCTTTTATATAAGAAGAAAAATAATTCAAAAGTAAACGATGTTAGTACATTAGTCGGAGATCATAATACAAGATATCACACATAAGGTTGCACATAAAGCACGTATACTCATGTGTTTGACCAGAACTCTTCATTGATTTTTCCATTCCGTGAGTATTTTAGTCATTTTAGCCAATTTTTGGTTTATAGGGTTTTGGCTTGAAGGTTTGTGGTTGATTTGCAACCACATTGTCATTGAACCCAAAACTGTCCTATAAATATGTGGGGGTGGGGGTGTTATCATTTATATAATATAGTGCCGAGTCATATATAGACTGCCTACGTATCCCTTATCGGGAAATCAGGCCCTTCCGTAGTTCGAATTACATAGAAATTATATTCTAATTTCTTCTACCTGAATCTTAAATTTACCCTAACTAGGCCCGATATGGGATACCCACATATCCTTCATCGGGACATTAGGTCAAACATGGTTTCGTTTACAAAAAAGTGGGAGGGGATACCTTTAATTGAAAGCTAGAAAATGGGCGTCTATACTACCCAAAAGATGGCTTCTCCGTGAAGCCATAGCGGGTGGCCATCCTTACGACCACACATTTTTTGGCGGCTTTTCTAAAAGCAGCCTTGTATCATAAGCCATATCTGACCGGTGTTAACCAAATTCTCCAACTTAAACTTGAAGGCTTCACATTCTTCAATGTCATGTCCGGGAGCTCTTGAATAGTACAAGCATATCTTCATCGTCGAAGTTCTTATGAAGAGTTTGTAGGCAGTTTTGAGAGGCTAAACCTTGCCGATGCAACACAAAAGTGAGAAGATATTAGCATACAAATCTTCGAAGGCAGTGAAATCGTAGCGCCAAAGCCGTGTGTCCATGGTGATTTCTTCACCAGTCATAACAGATTCATAGACTAGGAGGGAGTGAGGTCCCCACAGGTTGCAGATGAGTTTCTAATCAATCAATCTGGTGGCTCTTTTCATCAGTGTTGTGCCCAGGCTGGCTTCTGTGGTACAAACACCTTTTGTTAGCATAGAGCAGTGTATAAGTTGGAAGGACATTGGGGCTAGTATGTGCTAGTTCGACATCTTTCATCCTATCATAAACTTTGATGTTTTGCACTTCCCTTGGTGCAACTCTGAAATAAGATCAATGGGCTTTGAGGGCAATCTCCCACCACATTGGAAGGCCCTTGTGGCATCCCGTAGTGATTAGTAGCTTCATTGGTGATTGGGGTAACTCCTTCATCTTCCCCTCTTATTTCCCCGTATGGTATTGGGTTGTCCTCAGGTAGGTGAGTCAGAGGGACATAGTCGTCCATCATAGTTTTGACTTCTTCAGGGAGGTTTTCGTATTGTGGTTTTTCTTCAAAAGACATTTCGGTCAACTTTTCCACAAACTCCAAGATATCATCTATTTTTTTCATTTTGGTATGTGCCACGTCAGTTTTGTAGTCAACTTCCTTCAACTTGGCTCTTTCAAACTCAATCTTTGCATCTATTATGTGGATTTTGGCCTGAGGTGACTCCTCGGTCTCTTCATCGCTGATCAGGTCGATGACTGGTGACGTGGCACTTTGACTGCCTAGAGTCTCCATTGGTAGCAAAACAACCTTTAGGAGGAGGTAAACTTTACTCATCTTTTGGTATTTTCTTTTGTTTTTCTTTGGGGTTGGTGTCCGGAATGTAGGACTAATCAAGAGTTCAAGACGGAACACATGAAAACACATAAGCAGTTTATATCACAGAAGCACAAACAATTATAATATTTATGTTCATATACCTCGTTACTCCAAGGCTTTCTAATCATTTGAAGCATAAATGTGCTAAATATTGATAAACCATTGCCCCATAATCATTTCATTAATAATAATGTCTTCCCTGATGGGGTTACAAACCATAAATAAAGCAACAAAATCTGAAAAAATCTCCTATAATGGCTGATGATGAAGCTCTGTTTGTCCGAGCTTTCTTGACCCTTCGAAGGGCGGCCTGGATCCGGAGATGAGTAGACATTAGAACCGAACCAACCCATCGACTCCTATCTATGGGGATTATCGGTACGGCATCATCCATAGTCTATTTTATACGAGCGTCTAAATCCTCAAGATACTCGTTGGTGAAGTCGACCTCTTCGGTCAAACTGGCAATGATAATCTGGTCATATTATATATTCTCTTGGTATCAGGCATCTCGATCATCCTCTTGTCTTTGAATGCGGCGGGCTATGATATTGGCCTTGGAATCCCAATCCTATTGGGTTTTGTAGAGGTTGAGCCCCGATGCGAGGGTACCTTGCAAGTATGCTCTCAACCAGTCTACATTATTTTCCTCACGACCCGGGTGAAGGGGATTATCGTCTAAGGTGTCTGGACCCCACGTGATTCAGCCATTCCGTTCTCGGATAATGTCGGCAACCCCTTGGATCTTTTCACTTTCATAGTCAAGCACATATTCCCCTATGTTCCCTACTTTGCGGATTTGTTCCCTTTCGAACTGTCGTAGGACCCTAATGGGTACATATGGTCAGATTCCCCAGATCCCCATAAGTGGTAGGAAAGGGCATTTTCATCCTCAGACAGATATGGTATCGGAGTACAAGTCAAGAAGTCTCCACTGGATACTATCCTCTCGGAGCCTAGAAAAGATGAAAGCCCACCTCTCTTTGGATTTGGTCCCGAAATTTGGGTAAGTGACTAAATCTTCTCTACGCTCGGGGTCTCGGTATGATGGAACCTTAGTTTTGTAGAGGTGCTTAATGATCCACCCACCATTGGACTAAGAGGTTACATCCTTAGAAGTGCCCATGTAGGTTTCAGCATTGACCTAAGGTTCGGTAAATGTCGGACATGATGACTGGGACTATGTCATAGTATTTGGTTTCCCCGTTAGTGGTAGTTCCATGAAAGATAGCATGGGTAACAAAGATGACCCGGGTGTCTATGTATTGGTAACAATCTTTGGGAAACCCCATGGTTTCTAGAAGGCATATAGCGAAGGCCAGAGATCATGTAGCTTCCCAAGTGGCAAATGAGTGGAATTCTACAAAATGCTCTACGTATCCCTGGGTAGACCCAAACCGGGTATGAAGGTCCTTAAAAAATACGGTCGGGCCAAATATCCAATTGGCACTAGCTAGGGATAACATCTTAAGAATCTCACCGGGAGTTGGCTTATGGGGTACTAGAAGGTTGCACTCGGATTTCTTTCTTGCCTCATACAAGTACCTTTACTATCTATGCAGTCTGGATCTCTTCTAAGGTCGAGGTTATCTCGAAGTCTCCGAACCTAAAGACCATTCTTTTACTATCCCAATACCATGTAAGAACTTCTATGAGGTCGGGGTTGCCTTTCATGGTCATAAGAGAGGGAATGTGTCCTAGACAGTTCGTTACTTACTTTTGTCGTGCAGCACATAGCCAACCACCATATTTTCAACATCCTGGGTGCTTCTACAACTATGTCAAATTTCAAATTGGGAGGCATCTTCAAAATAAAACATGGTTAGTTCCCCCTCCAAGTAGCAATGGTTCATCACATAAGGCACATAAATGTTTTCACGTAGCAAGTAGTTAGATGCAGTGTCGTTAGGTTAATGACCATTAGGACACGAGAGAGTCAGCCTGTCAGGTCCAGGTAGGTTTGAGATACCCGAACCTATCTAAGTCAGTATGCGCTAATTCAAGGGATTTGACTTCGCTCTATCCTAGTTGTACTAGAATAGTTTAGCAAATAGCATAGGGACCCGAGCTGACAACCCAGGGTGAACCATTTTTACTATTGGAATGACCACGTACCAACTCCATCTTCAACGTGTTCCAAAGAATATTTTTGGTTTTATACTGGACGGTGTCTGGGAAACCCGCATAATCACCTTTGTGCACAGATGCAAGTTTGTGTGCATGCCATTTGGCGGAAGATGTATACATGAATGACAATTATAATTGAGGTATTTAAACACATAAGCAATTCGTATCATTTAAAAAAAACATGTTGTATTGGAACCCTTATGGTTAGAACCTAGGTTTATCCCCAACAGAGTCGCCATCTACTACGATTCGCTTTTTTATACGAGTTAGCGCATAAAGAGCTACTGAGAATTTGGATGGTGCTCTAAATTGATAATATGTTTTTATAGTTGTCACCTAATTTATAGGTAAATTAGGAAAACCATTGTGAAAGGGTTTATTCAAATTCCTTTGAAAAATCCTATCTAAACCAGAGTCAAGGTAAGGGTTCTGGTGATCCCCGGGGAAGGTATTAGCACTCCGGTATTAAGGATCCGTAGAATACGGTTGACCTACAGGTTCTATAGCATGCTTTCAAAAATGACATAATTGCTTAAGGTTTAGAAATCCGCAAAATAATTTGTTCTTTCATGCATTCAAAAAGCTCAAGATTTTGTTTAAAACAAAGAGTTGAAATCTTCCGCCAAAAATAGTATGCACGAGATGTTTAATCAATTTAGTTTTCGGACTAAAAATACTCAAATACGAATTTGAGTAGAACTCCACAATTAATCTAACTATTTTGATTTGTTCCAAAGTGATATAGTTCTATTTGAAAAAGACAAGTATGATTTTTGAAAAGAGACAGTAAGAAAATGGTTTTTCTTTTATTCTTTAGCATGCCATAATCCCATAGTCAATACCATATTCTATCTTTCCAAAACCTTCAAATCAACTCAAGTCCTAAACATATTTTATTTGTCAAAAACTCCTAATCCTATTGGGCTTACCCGGACTCTAAATTAAATAAAAAATTATTCATTTTTAGTCCAAGTTAAAGGCCCAATTTTCCAGCAGTTCATTCGTCATGTAAATGTCACTCGTGCCCAATATTTGGGTCCTTCAATATCAACCCATTTTCAGTTTTCTACAATCAAAGTCCAAACCATATTCTTAATATCCAAAATCAATTTATACTTAGTTGAAAATCTGATTCTTAATCCCAGTTTAAAAACGTACCAACATTCTCTTTTTAGCCAAAACAACCCTTTTATTTCCGTTTCAAGATTTAACAAGCTTTAAAAATTATTGGGTGATCTAAACTAAAATGATCTACGTATCGTTTGCATATCCTATATTTCAACCATAAAAATATTCCAACATTAAAAAGTATGTTTATACAACAAATACAATATATACAGATACATGTAATATGAAACGGAAGCTTTGAGTTTAGACTGTGGGCCTACCTAAGCTCACTAGTTGACTATTTTTATCCATAGTTGGGCCTTCCAATGCAAATTCTAGCTTCTAGTACGTGAACTAGATCAAGAATGTATACAGTTGGGCCTCAGCCTAACTGACTGAAGAGGATGGAGAGGCCCATGCAGTCATCGTAGGCAGTCCAGCGAGAAGGGCAGAAAGGGAAAACAAGGGTGTTGGTTAGAAAGTATCTAAGACTTATCTAATTACATATACAATTTACAATTTTCATAATATGGAAAATTCTATTCCTATTCTATTCCCAAAACACTATTCTATTTGTACAAGAATTCTATAATTATGATAAGTGTACAATGCTAATTAAATTCAACAACCTTTCCTAAAATAAGCCTCTCAAACCGTGATATACACGATTATAGTACCATATATATCACGATCCAAATTAGCCGAATATGGTATCTATTAATTGTATCGAGCTACTACAACAAGGTTTGCCAATTCCCTCACTGTGGCATTTTTTGCTTAGCACTCAACTAGTCCCGTGATGTTCTTAACCCGGTCAAGGCTTGCCATTGAGAAAATTATGGGTTTTTATTAATCATTCATGTAATTAAAGAGTATGATATCAGTCAACAGCCAATTTTACAGATCACAATAAAACTACCAATCAGAAGCAAAGTACAAAACCAATTCTTTAGATATTTTGAACATATATCGTTAGAAGTTTATTTGTGGAGAATCATATCAGACCCTCCTACCCTCCTTTATCAATGTAGCTTAGGTCTGGGTGTCCGTTCATATTTATGCAAATCAAAATTTAATCTATTTCAAATAACAACTTCTCAATCGAGCCATGCAAAGACGTTAGTGTCTTTTCCGTGTCAGAATATGGGAAGTAAATTCTCATGTCAGCTCCAGGTGACACTATATTGAATTTGGGATAAAAATATCAATGCCATGGACAACGCGATATAGGCCTGGGAGAGTGAAAGCAGTATGATTCATACTGACCAACAATATTCTTCCTGAAACAAGCGGCTATCAAATTGCAAACAAAACCATATTGTAATGAATGGAGGTAATTATAGAATTGCCCCATAATTATGTAGGATATAATTTGTTGGAATCAAAGCAGTACGGAAAGTAAATAAATATTACAAGTGTTCGAAGGGATAAATAAACAACTAAGATTATAATTGACGCAAGCTTGTTGAGTCTTGAATCTTGATAACCTGAAATCAAGAAACACTAAATCTGAAAGTGTTACAACTGTGCTGAGTCGAGTGATGACACTCTGTCTTTAAGACAAGATTGCCCCGTATATATGTTTTTACGTTAGCGGACAATAGTCTCCCAAGATAAAACAGCAACTAATCAACACTACAAAGTAAATAGGTTGATTCCGACGAAGAAAACAAACACGAAACGACTTGCTGAAGAATGGAAAATTTAGAGGAAAAGAAGATTGTTCTTTTATTTTGCTATTGTTTCTGTATCTTTCTTTTGGACTTCTTTTCTCTTTTTCGTCCTCTCCCCTACCTCAAATCTGCTTCAGGCAATATATAGTGTTTAGGAGGAGAAGATGTGATTAAGAGGTCCTTTAAGAGTTGTATTCATGGTATTCATTGCCAGAAATATTTTGTAGTAAGTGCAAAACGTTTTAGAAGTTTAATGTCATAAACTGTAGCTTTCTGGCTGCTGACCACCATTTCTGAAACTCCATGGACCAAACTGTAAATATTAAATAGTTTGGGGTCCAAAAGATAATATTAGAAGCAGCCCGCAGCCCATGACTCGAGACCCGAGCCCGGACCGGACGAGATGGGCGGCGGCGGCGCGCGTGTGGGGCTAGCCTCGAACCCAAGCACACCTAGGTCCTCCCTCATTCAAACACATGGGTTACCCCTAGGGGTCCCAAACCCTTATCCATTTTTTAGGCTTATAAAAATAACAATTCTTCTTTTATCCACCGATGTGGTAGATTTGTCCCACACCATATTTCCATATCTCAAACACCTTACTTCGTGGACCAATATCTCTTTCATTTCTTAACGAAATTTGACGATCATTGGCCCCACGGTCATCTACTCACTTAGTAGATTATGCACGTATGAAGAGACAAAGCATCCAACATGCGGAACCCTAGTGTTTAAGTCATTAAATATGGGTGGGTACAACCTCCCCGCCAAAGGCAAATTTCCAACAATCCCCTCTTGAAAGAGATTTTGGTGCACACAATGTGCCTACTTTCAGCGAAAAGATATTGCATCATGAGAGGTAGTTTCAGCTTTGAATCTTCCCTAGTTGAATACCACCGGACTTACTTACTGCGCGGTGAACGTGATGTCTTGAACCGTCAGTATTTAGTGTAAGCCAACACAATGATACCAAGACAATAACTCCCCTTATTCATTTTCATTCTTATTGTTCTGTCCGTTGTGGCCATGGACACACTTGAATTCTTAAGTGCGTTCATTTGAGGCGGCATGTCATCGCACTTAAATATGTGATCTCCTACAAGGTATCTTGCTATACCCCACTTCACATGTGTTAAAAATCATTAAAAGTTTTCCCAACCTTAACCTCAACCGTTTGAGGATCGTTTAAAGGTTTGAAAACTTAACCTTTACCCACCATGCATGTAGCACTTTAATGTCTATCGCGGGAACAACTTTGGATTCATGTTTCCTTATAGAAATCATCATCTGAAGTGCTCTTGCTTCTACCGAAGCGCTCAGCTGAACCTTTTGCAGCTTAGTTTTCCCATTGAACCAAATTCTTGGGATCTCCAGTCAGTAAGCTTGGGTTACCACCGCAAAGGTTCGTTTTGTATGGATTTTAAGCCCATTCCCCTAGACAAGAAGAATTCTTAATCTTCGGATAGTCCCTTAGTTAAGGGTCCGCTATATCCTTTGATTAGTAATCAAAGAAGTGACACCCGAGATGATCAACTGATATACGGTCTTTGTTTAAAGCGATAAACTATGATTCCATCATGAATCGGCCGATGCAAGTTTGCTTAGAGGATTTTCCAAGACCCACCTTACACATTTACTTATGGCTTTGGTGTTCTTCATATCTGATGTCCAATTTGCATCATTGTGTTCTCCCAGAACCGCTGGACATCTAGAATACCATAATTCATAGATAAGCGAATATTACAGATATCGTCATATCCGACTTAACGCATTCTATTGATCATTTTTAGAATCACGAGTGAATCTTAGTTCAACTGATCTACTTTGTAGGCCGATACCAGTTCGATTGTAGTGTGTAACATACACTGAACTACATGTGACCTGCGAATATCGCTCCTGGTATATGGATGCACCATGATTCCAATCAATTCTATGATTCATATTTATTGGTGGCTTCAACGAGACTGTCAACTACCTTACAAATGAGTTTGGAATTAGACCAGTCCGTTAGATGTCTTAGAAATTCCAATTCCTAAGATGTCATCTGTGATACACATATCTTTCATATCGAGACTTTTGTGTCAATATGACCTCCACTTTTAGACTGGTGGTTTTCCAACTATTGGTTTTCTAGTTTCAGAGTCAATCAGATTCATTGTTTATGTTTCACCTGAAACTTCCAGGACCAAAATGAAAGTTCATGAAGAAACCTAACAGTCCAACAAACCAACTCTGATCCTCCCATTTCAACTCTCTGGTTAAAAAAGTTGTCTCAACATCCATGTCACGCAAAACTGCAATTGCCCTGAATGTTAAGCTATTCACATGGGAGCACATGTACAAGTAGTCGAGGCCTTATACTCGTCAATAGATCCATCTACTTTGTACTCACTTTTGAGTATCCACTTTCATAACCCAAAGGTTCTATTCCCGGAGGAAGGTCAACCATTACATAAGTATGGTTCTATCTGATGGAATTTATTTCTCTCTGCAGCTTCTTTCCAAAGCAGCGCTTCTGGAGATGACAATTCTTTGCTAATTGTCAATGGTTCGTTCTCAACTATACAAGCTAGAAGGCCTGGAACAAGTCTGTGTCCCCTCTTTGCTCCGTCTCGGTTCAACATCTAGAATTCCTGAGTTCTGTAGATTTAGAACATTAAGTTCTGGATAGTCAGCAACTTTCGAGTCCTATAGCTCTGGAACGTCTGGTTCCGGATAATCAGGCACTCGCGGGTTCTTGTTAACCTCGAGCAATTACTTCTTTTTCCTTCTCAAGAAAAGTTATCTTCAAAGAATTCAGCATTCTTTGACACTAAGAGGCGATAAGCACTACTGTTATTTGCAGATCCAGTGGATATGCAATTTACAGTCTTAGGTCCAACTTGACCTATTTCGGTATTCCAACCTCTACCAAGCCACCCCACATCCCAACATTTGTAGGTGGGATCCTTTCTATGTTTCACACGGAGGGTTACCCTTATCCTTATGCATAGTTCTATTGAGAATCACATTAGCGGTAAGGATCGCATTGCCCCACGTATTTTGGCGTACAACTTAGCACTTGGCTAATACCGTTAGACTTAGGTGAGTAATGAGCAGTCGTTTTGATCAATGATGCTTCACATTCTCCCTCTTTATCACTACGAATTCCTTAATCCGTAGGCTTAGTTGATTTTCAACTTCTGCTTTGTAGCGCTTATCTGCTTCAACAGCTTCATCTTTGTTTTTCAACAAACAAATGATGCAATACGTTGTACCATCATCAATGAAGGTCACAAAGTACTTGTCTCCCCCTCTATTTTGTATAAACTTCAAATCATCAATGTATGTGTGACTAAGTTCTAGAGGAGCGGTGATTCTTTCGCTATTCCTATGACGGAATGGAAAGGTAATTTTGCCTCTTCGCCTACCTCACATTCATTTTGAGGATTTATGTCGACAGAAGGCAACAATCTCAACTTCGTTAGCTTTTAAATGACTTTCTATTCAACGTGTCTTAATCTATGATGGCATAGATGCACAGATTACAAATATCATTCATTTGGCTACAAACATACTGTATCATTCTTAGTTATTACAGACTTGTTGGACTAGTCTCAAACCAGCTTGACCAACAACGTCCCTGAAACCAAGTTTGAGACATGTATCACTTCCTTTTAGAGTGATCACATTCCCTAAAGTCCATTTTAAGGACAACCTCTCCAACCCCTTCTACTTTAGAGGTGGCGTTGCTTCACATGAACAACTTCTTCTCCATAGTTAGGGCGTAACCGGATCATATGTGATATGGATATTCTGGCCCACTCCAGTTGCTTTGGCAAACTGAGTGTCCAATTTCTTTTCTGCCTTTCTTTTGGCCTTCCGATCATTTAAGACCTGGAAACTCTGGCCCACCTCACTAGGTGTCCATTACTTTTCTGTCTTTCTTCTGGCCTTTAGATCATTTAAGACTCGGGAAATTCTGGCCCACTCCAGTCGTCCGTAGGCTTTGTGCGACTGAGTGTCCAATATCATCCTATCAAATGAATTCTGGCCCACTCCAGTCACCCGTAGGCTTTGTACGACTGAGTGTCCAATATCATCTTATCAAACGAAGGATCTTCTATCAAATAGTGTGACAGGTTCAACGTCTTAAGATAAGCCATTATATTTTAATCTTCTTCCCTTGAAATTGATGCCCAGACAATTCCTAGCGCTTGCTTAAGAGTGGTAACAGTTTTCGCACAGTTAGTGGATCTCTCTCCTTCGTATGTGCGAACATACTTTACACACTTTTAATTATTACACCCAAAAGAACGGATCTTTTAAGTCATTGTTTACAATAGCGCAATCTTTAAACAGGAGGGAAGGTGAGATTAGACTTCTGATTTTAAAGCGTAAGGAATATAATTTATTTCGGGAAAAACTTTTCATATTCCTCCTTACTTTAAACTCTTTTTAATCAGACATCATTTAATCTTATTTTTTACAAGCAAGAAAAATGATTTATCCTAATTTCGGATTCTGGCCCACTTCGTCGGACTGAGTGTCCGTTTTCTCCTTACCATAATTCAGATCCTTTGTCTAGGACAGATATAGGCCCTCTGCTACATGATAGAACAACATCTTCAGCCTTCTCCTCTTGCCCCAGTTGACATCTTCAGCCTCTAGTGGGTGCTTGTTCCCACCACTCTCGGGAGCGGTGACACCATGA
Organism: Anisodus acutangulus; assembly: GCA_029783415.1. Lineage (NCBI taxonomy): Eukaryota > Viridiplantae > Streptophyta > Magnoliopsida > Solanales > Solanaceae > Anisodus > Anisodus acutangulus. Next base: position 34,141,590 of record CM056502.1, on the reverse strand, counting down.
ACACTTTGACCTTCAATAGCATAATCAGAATTGTCTTCTACCAGAAAACCACAGCTATATCCAGATTGGGTCACACAACTGTTGACCGACATCTTTCGAACACTAATATGATCTTGTCTTAAACTTATCGGATATAATTGTTGGAATCAAAGCAGTACGGAAAGTAAATAAATATTACAAGTGTTCGAAAGGATAAACAAACAACCAATATTATAATTGCCGCAAGCTTGTTGAGTCTTGAATCTTGATAACCTGAAATCAAGAAACACTAAATCTGGATTATTACAACTGTGGCTGAGTCGAGAGATGACTCTCTGTCTTTAAGATAAGATTGCCCCGTATATATACTTTTATATTAGCGAATAATAGTCTCCCAAGATAAAACAATAACTAATCAATACTACAAAGTAAATAGGTTGATTCCGATGAAGAAAACAAACACGAAATGATTTGCTGAAGAATGGAAAATTTAGAGGAAAGGAAGACTATTATTTTATTTTGCTACTGTTTCTGTATCTTTCTTTTGGACTGTTTTTCTCTTTTTCGTCCTCCCTCTCTACCTCAAACATGTTTCAGGAAATATATAATGTTTAGGAGGAGAAGATGTGATTAAGAGGTCCTTTAAGAGGTGTATTCTACAAAAATTCTACAATTATGGTAAGTGTACAATGCTAATTAAATACAACAACCTTTCCTAAAATAAGCCTCTCAAACAGTGATATACACAGTTATATGTACTATATATCACGGTTCTCAACCATACAAACTAGAAGGCCTGGAACAAGTCTTTGTCCCCTCTTTGCTCCGTCTCGGTTCAACATCTAGAATCCCTGAGTTCTGTAGATCTAGAACATTAAGTTCCGGATAGTCAGCAACTTCCGAGTCCTGTAGCTCTGGAACGTCTGGTTACGGACAATCAGGCACTCGCAGGTTCTTGCTAACCTCGATGAATTACTTCTTTTTCCTTCTCAAGGTTTGGACCATGATATATATGGTACATATAACCGTGTATATCACGGTTTGAGAGGCTTATTTTAATAAAGGTTGTTGTATTTAATTAACATTGTACACTTACCATAATTGTAGAATTCTTGTAGAATACACCTCTTAAAGGACATCTTAATCACTTTTCCTCCTCCTAAACATTATATATTGCCTGAAACATATTTGAGGTAGAGAGGGAGGATGAAAAAGAGAAAAACAGTCCAAAAGAAAGATACAGAAACAGTAGCAAAATAAAAGAACAGTTTTCCTTTCCTCTAAATTTTGCATTCTTCAGCAAATCGTTTCGTGTTTATTTTCTTCGTCGGAATCAACCTATTTGCTTTGTAGTGTTGATTAGTTGTTGTTTTATCTCAGAAGACTATTGTCCGCTAAGGTAAAAGCATATATCGGGGCAATCTTATCTTAAAGACAGAGAGCCATCTCTCGACTCAGCCACAGTTGTAACAATCCATATTTAGTGTTTCTTGATTTCAGGTTATCAAGATTCAAGACTCAATAAGCTTGCGGCAATTATAATATTGGTTGTTTGTTTATACTTTCGAACACTTGTAATATTTATTTACTTCCCGTACTGCTTTGATTCCAACAATTATATCCGACAAGTTTAAGACAATATCGTATTAGTGTTCGAAAGATGTCGGTCAACAATTGTGTGACCAAATCTGGATATGGCTGTGGTTTTCTGGTAGAAGACAATTCTGATTATGCTATTGAAGGTCAAGGTGTTCATGGTGTCACCGCTCCAGAGAGTGGTGGGAACAAGCGCCCACGAGAGGCTAAAGATGTCAACTGGGACAAGAGGAGAAGGCTGAAGATGTTGTTCTATCATGTAGCAGAGGGCCTATATCTGTCCTAGAAAAAGGATCTGAATTATGATAAGGAGGAAACATACACTCAGTCCGGCGAAGTGACTGAAGTGGGCCATAATTCGAAATTGGGATAAGTAATTTTTCTTCTTTGTCAAAAATAAGATTAACTGATGTCTGATTAGAAAGGGCTTAAAGTAAGGAGGAATATGAAAATGTTTTCCCGAAATAAATTATATTCCTTACGCTTTAAAATCAGAAGTTTAATTTCACCTTCCCTCCCATTTAAATACTGGGATATTGTAAATAATGACTTAAAAGATCCATTCTTTTGGGTGTAATAATAAAAGTGTGTAAAGTATGTTCGCACATACGAAGGAGAGAGATCCACTGACTGTGCGAAAACTGTTACCACTCTTAAGCATGCGCCAGGAATTGTCTGGGCACCAATCTCAAGGGAAGAAGACTAAAATATAATGGCTTATCTTAAGACGTTAAACATGTCACACTATTTGATAGAAGATCCTTCGTTTGATAAGATGATATTGGACACTCAGTCGTACAAAGCCTACGGGTGACTGGAGTGGGCCAGAATTCATTTGATAGGATGATATTGGACACTCAGTCGCACAAAGCCTACGGGCGACTGGAGTGGGCCAGAATTTCCAGAGTCTTAAATGATCTGAAGGCCAGAAGAAAGGCAGAAAAGTAATGGACACCTAGTGAGGTGGGCCAGAGTTTCCAGGTCTTAAATGATCTGAAGGCTAAAAGAAAGGCAGAACAGAAATTGGACACTCAGTTTGCCAAATCAACTGGAATGGGCCAGAATATCCATATCACATATGATTCGATTACGCCCTAACCACGGGGAATAGGTTGTTCATGTGAAGCAATGCCACCTCTAAAGTAGAAGGGGTTGGAGAGGTTGTCCTTAAAAAGGACTTTAGGGAATGGGATCACTCTAAAAGGAGGTGATACATGTCCCAAACTTGGTTTCAGGGACGCTGTTGGTCAAGCTGGTTTGAGACTAGTCCAACAGGTCCCAAACTACATGTTGACTATCCGGAACTTAATGTTCCAGATCTACAGAACTCAGGGATTCTAGATGTTGAACCGAAATGGATCAAAAAGGGGACAAAGACTTGTTCCAGGCCTTCTAGCTTGTATGCTTGAGAACGAACCATGTACAATTAACAAAGAATTGTCATCTCCAGAAGCGCTGCTTTGGAAAGAAGCTGTAGTGAGAGAAATAGATTCCATCACATAGAACCATACTTGTGTAATGGTTGACCTTCCTCCGGGAAAAGAAACTTTGAGTTGTAAAAGTTAATACTCAAATTGAGTACAAAATAGATGGATCTACTGTCGAGTATAAGGCCTCGGCTACTTGGACATGTGCTCCCCTGTGAATAACTTAACATCCATGGCCATTGCAGTCATGCGTGACATGGATGTTGAGACAGTCTTCCTAACCGGAGAGTTGAAAGGGGAGGATCAGAGTTGGTTTGTTGGACTGTTGGGCTTATTCCTGAACTTTCATTTTGGTCCCTGAAATGTTTACATTTTGGTCCTGGAAGTTTCAGGTGAAACAGAAATAATGAATATGACAACATAAACATTGACTCTGAAACTAGAAAACCAACAGTTGGAAAACCAACAGTCTGAAAGTGGAAGTCATATTGACACAAAAGTCTCGATTTGAAAGATATGGGTATCACAGATGACATCTTAGGAATTGGAGTTTCTAAGACATCTAACAGACTGGTCTAATTCCAAACTAATTTGTGAGGTAGTTGACAGTCTCGTTGAAGCCACTAATGGATTTGAATCATAGAATTGATTGGAATCATGGTGCATCCATATACTAGGAGTGATATACGTAGGTCACATATAGTTCAATGAAATTTACAACTACAACTGACCTGGTATCGGCTTACAAAGTAGATCAGTTGAACTAAGGTTCACTCGTGATTCTAAAAATGATCGGTAGAAGGCGTTAAGTCGGATATGATGATATCTGAAATATTCGTTTATCTATGGATTATGGTATTCTGGATGTCCAGCGGTTCTGGGAGAACACAATGATGCAAACTGGACATCAGACTTGAAGAACACTAATGCCATAAGTAAATGTGTATGGTGGGTCTTGTAAAATCCTTTAAGCAAACTTGCATCGGCCGATTCATGATGGAATCAGAGTTTATCGCTTTAAATAAAGCATGAGAAGAAGTTGAGTAACTTTACGACTTCTTAGAGAATGTCCCTTATTGGGAGAAACCCGTGCCTTCAACAGTTATACAATGTGGCTAGCCGGTCGGCTTCAGGAAGGGCACGGATGACGGCGTCTGGACATATCTGTCGGATCTGTCGGAGACATAAGACCGTATGGGAGTTGATCATCACATGTCACTTCCTTGATTACTAATCAAAGGATATAGCGGACCCTTTAACTAAGGGATTACCGGAAGATTAAGAATTCTGGCTATCTAGGGGAATGGGCTTAAAACCCAAACAATACGAACCTTTGCGATGGTAACCCAACCATATTGACTGGAGATCCCAAGAATTTGGTTCAATAGAAAAACTAAGCGGTAAAAGGTTCAGTTGAGCGCTTCCGTGAAAGCAAGAGCACTTCAGATGATGATTTTTGTAAGGACACATGAATCCAAAGTTGTTCCCGCGATAGACATTAAAGTGCTACCTGCATGGTGGGTAAAGGTTAAGCTTCCAAACCTTTAACGATCCTTAAACGGTTGAGGTTAAGGTTGGGAAAACTTTTAATGATTCCTAACACTTGTGAAGTGGGGTATAGCAGGATACCTTGTAGGAGATCACCTATTTAAGTGCGAGGACAAGCCGACTCAAATGAACGCACTTAAGAATCCAAGTGTGTCCACGGCCACAACGGACAGAACAATAAGAAGAAAACGAATAAGGGGAGTTATTGTGTTGGTATCATTGTGTTGGCTTACACTAAACACTGACGGTTCAAGACATCACGTTCACCGCACAGTAAGTAAGTCCGGTGGTATTCAACTAGGGAAGGTTCAAACCTCTCCTGATGCAATATCTTTTCGCTGAAAGATTGCTGAAAGTAGGCACCTTGTGTGTGCAGCAAAATCTCTTTCAAGAGGGGATTGTTGGAAATTTGCCTTTGGTGGGGAGGTTGCGTCCACCCATATTTAATGACTTAAATACTAGGGTTCCGCATGTTGGAGGCTTTGTCTTTTTACACGTGCATAATCTACTAAATGAGTAGATGACCGTATAGCCAAGGATCGTCAAATTTCGTTAATAAATGAAAGAGATATTGGTCCACGAAGTAAGGTGTTTGAGGCATGTAAATATGTTGTGGGACAAATCTACCACATCGGTGGGAAAAGAAAGAATTGTTTTCTTTATAAGCCTAAAAATGGATAAGGGTTTGGGACCCCAATGGTAACTCATGTGTTTGAAGGAGGGAGGACCTATGTGTGCTTGGGTTCGAGGCTAGCCCCACACGCGCGCCGCCGCCCGTCCCATCCGGGCTCGGGTCGTGGGCTTCTGATATTATCTTTTGGACCCCAAATTATTTAGTATTTACAGTTTGGTCCATGGAGTTTCATAAATGGTGGTCAGCAGTTAAAAAGCCAACAGTTTATGACATTAAACTTTTGCATTTACTACAAAATATTTCTGGCCATGAATACGCCTCTTAAATGACCTCTTAATCACCTCTCCTCCTCCTAAACATTATATATTTCCTGAAACATATTTGAGGTAGAGAGGGAGGACGAAAAAGAGAAAAACAGTCCAAAAGAAAGATACAGAAACAGTAGCAAAATAAAATAATAGTCTTCCTTTCCTCTAAATTTTTCATTCTTCAGCAAGTCATTTTGTGTTTGTTTTCTTCGTCAGAATCAACCTATTTGCTTTGTAGTGTTGATTAGTTGTTGTTTTATCTTGGGAGACTATTGTCCGCTAACGTAAAAGCATATATACGAGGAAAACTTATCTTAAAGACAGAGAACCATCTCTCGACTCAGCCACAGTTGTAACAATCCAGATTTAGTGTTTCTTGATTTCAGGTTATCAAGATTCAAGACTCAACAAGCTTGCGGCAATTATAATATTGACTGTTTTTTTTATCCTTTCGAACACTTGTAATATTTACTTACTTCCCGTACTTCTTTGATTCCAACAATTATATCCGACAGAATCCACCATTTAATGTTTGTCAACCATCCAATTCTAGTATCCTATTCACAAATCATGACACGTTACAAATGCTATCCATACGCACTTATACTGAGGTGATTTAACACACAAAATAAATTTGATTGGTCTTCACAGAGAAAACATGTTTGCTTTGTTGCATCAATAAGGTGAACATTATTTTTTTCACAACTCAGTGGAAATTTCTTTTGATGTGGCTCAAGCTAGAAAGGGGAGAATGAAATCAAGGACCAAACGGGAACACTGAATTGAGTATCCAGATCATGAAGCCAAGGGTACTATTGTACATTAGTATTCCTCACTCTTCTCCTCTTAACTCAATGTAAACCTCTGTTGGACATGTATGCTTCGTGAGTAAAGTAACGAACGTCCGGTGAGGCTAAGACCCTATATTAGGATGATAATGAGTTTTAACAATTGTTAAGTAAGTCTCGTAAAAATTTGAGGCTAAATGAATCGAAGAAATTAAGCTTGTCGAAATTCGAAGGAAAGGTAGGCAGAATTCTGGACAGGATTTTGGCCCAACTTTAGGAGGGTATATCTTCTAGTGTACAAGGAGTTATGGGGGTGTATAACCTATCTAAATTCAAGTTCAGCGAGTCTATTATACTTGTTGGTATAAGATTAGATTAATAGTATCTTATTATAATTATATATTTAGATATAATAACTCTACATATTCAAGATTTGAAAAAAAATAGTTCTAAGTATTCAGTATTTAGATCTAGAAATAATATCTTAATATCGAGATGTAGACTAAGATTTAATGAAAACATACAATATTCTACCAAACAAAAAACAGTAAAATAATTAAAATATAATTTCTCAACTGTAAAATATACTCTCTCCGTCCAATTTATACGACACACTTTCATTCTAATCCATAAAAAAAAGAACATATTTTGACAATAATTTAACTTTAAAATTTAACTATCAACAAATATAAAAAAGTAGTAGTAGTTTCATCCATTATAACCCTTTTGGGTTTTGCATATTTCCCTTCCCTTCCCTTCGCTGAAGCTTAAAACCCTCGACTCTTTCAAAAAAGAAACGTTTTTAGTTTCAAAATGTCTCAGCCGATCGCCGTGGACATTCTCTCCGACGACGACGGTGGTTACTCCGGCAATCGAAACGACACCGTTGATCTATCGACGCCACTGACAATTTCACTGAAAAAGAAGCAAAGAACAACGGAAAGGGGGTCTACTAATTGGAGTAACCCCACTGTTCTCATAATCGAAGACGATGATGATCCGACACCGTTTAGGCCTTCAAATTCCACTCCTTCCTTCGTGGCTGAAACCCCCATGTTTGTTAAATGCTCATTGGGTTCTTCCTCTTCTATTTTGGGCCCTAATACGTCCTCCTCCTGTGAGTTCATATTTCTTTAATCCTAGAAATTGTATGTATTTTTCCCGCAATTAGTCTGAATTTACACAAGTTTTGGTTTAATTGTGTTAGTTTTTTTTTCTTACTATATAGACGATGTCTCATTTTAGAAATTAATATTAAGTTATACAACATTTGGACCTTTTCTTCTCCGTATTATTTAGTAATCGCGTAGTTTCTTTTTATTCAACGTGTATTACTATCTGTTGCTTCATTTGCTCTATATCTTGCTATGTTGCTGTCATATTTTCTTGCTACCATGTTAGTTTCTATCAGAAACAACCTCTCTACTATACCAAGGTAGGGTTAAGATTTGCGCACATACTACCCTCCCCAGACCCCACCTTGTGGGATTACACTGGATATGTTGTTATATTATGGGTTCTTGGAAATTCAAGCTGTCATTTAAGAGATTACCCTAAAATACTACCAATGTTGGACGCTTTCACTTGAGATTTAGCTTTATTTGTTTTTGGTCTTTGAGTGATAATTCAGAAAACATTGTTGAATATATGCAATTTTGGACATTATTAACTGAAAGTTTAGTTAAATTTCTTACATTTTCACTCCGTATCTGGGCATTTTCACTTGAGATTTATTGGGATGTGTTTTTTGGTAATAGGTTATGATTTTATACGAGTCATTATTTAGAAATAGTTCTGAAATTTGATACTTGTGGACTTTATTTCACTTGAAGTATAGTTGACCTTAATCATAATTAGTGGTTATATAGAAATTCATCTGAAATTCTACTATGCTGGATACTTCTAATTCTTTGGAAATATTCTGAGTTTCTGCCAATACTGTTCTCATTTAGATTCTATATTCCTTTGTTTCTTTTGGTTATTTGGTGTGATGTCTGAAGGCTTGATTGTGGATTTTCACCATCACTGGGATTTCTATTGCAATTTGCGCCTTTAACTCTTATTTTCTCGGAAGTTAGGGAGTTATGTACTCACTAGTAGACTTTCTTTTTCAATAACAAAAGAAGACAGGGAAACAAGTGTTGACAAAAATTATCTCTTTTTCAGATCTTGATTTGACCCCATCCATGGTTGCTGAAACCCCAGCGTCTGAGCTTTCAAAATATAGCGTTCCAATAGTCAGATGTACTAAAGCTAATGCAGATTCACAGAATTGCTCTTCTTCAATTCTAGACCACAACAAAGATGGCAGTAAGCTTTCAATTGGCCTAATTCGAAGTTTTTAATTGAATGTAAGTTTTGAGACATCATAGTTACCATTATGCTAGTGAAAGTAGCTTTACTTGGGCTTTAGAAAAAGTGGAAAAGGGTCCAAGAATCCAATGTCAGATACCAAACATTACTTCTACTTAAGGAATATAACAAATTCCCTAAGCACAAGTTGGACAAGTTCTTAAATCCTATTTAAAAATCTAAAAAATAGCAAATAATACAAGCGACAGAAGATCGATAGAAAATGAGCTGTATTATTATGTAGAGAAAAGATGGAAAAATCATTGGGGAGAGCTCATATATAATTTTTAGGAGAGACCTTTGTGCAAGTTAAGTATGTGAAAACTCTTTGGATCCTGTAAAATGTGCAGGAAATAAATTTTATGGTTTCTTGGGTTAAAGTGTAGGTCGTAGCAGTTAATTGTATGTTAGATTGTTAGTATTTATCTATTATTTATTCCTTCTGTCATTAGTTAACATTATATGTCGGTCTTCAGTTTCCTGACTCTTATTCTTTATTTGACGATCACTGTTATTAGTTTATATTAATTTCCTTGTCATCATCATTATCTCCAGAAGCTTGAACATTGCTTTTGTTGATCTAGCATGCGACTAGAGTTGCATTTACTCCAAGACAGTACTACAGAAAGTTGAGGCTTAAGCAATTTTATATTAGTTTTTAAATGAATCATTTCCAGGCCCCCCTTTAATGATTTCTATATAGTTTTGCTTCTTTTACTTTACAAGTTAATTGTACAAAGAACATGAAATACATTTACAATATCTTGGGTCTAATTTAAAAAAAAACGATATCTTGGGTCTGCTACTAGAATGTGCGTCAAAATAAGTGTACCATATATCCAGTCACATTCTGTCCTCAGGAGTCAAACCCATTTTCTTTGTGCAGTGTGTTTGCCATTCCGAATGAGATCCTGGGAGCAATGGTAAAATTGTCCCAGTGTGACCTCTAGGTTATGGGTTCGAGTCGTGGAATCAGATACTTGTGTCAGGGTAGGCTGGCTACATCACACCCCCTTGGGCTGAGGCCCTTCCCCAAAACCTGCGTGAACCCGAGACGCTTCCTGCACCGGGCTGCCCTTTCAGTGTGTTTTCCTTTGCCCTGGACATATATCATGTTAAACTAATACTAGGAAACTTCTGTGATACTTATTATAACCTGGATGAGTGGAGGTTCGGTTTGCTCTTCGTGCGGCATCGCCCTGCTTGCTCCAGTGAGTTGTGTTTGATTATTCAGTTATTTTCTGTAGAGGCAGATTCTTGATGTGCCTCGTGTCGAGGTCAGACATAATACTTTGAGCTAGTTAGACGTACTCCTCATATGTTTTTCTCTCTGATGCAAAAAAAGAGGATGGTTAAATGAATATTTTAGTCCTTATAATGTATTTATTTGTTAACCCAAAATTATGGGCTCATTGGCTTATAGATTTAAGTTTATATGAAACAAATAGGAAACTGACAACCTAGCTTTGACATACTTGCAGATTCTTCTCATTTGGTGGTCTATTCTGGTTTTCCTATTTTCTTGGCATACTACTTAAGAAAAGAAATTGTCAATCCTCAAAAGGATTCCGTTTAGCCTCAGAGTTTCGTCCACACCTTTCCTTGCACAGATGGGATGTTTTAACTCAGAGGAGATCTTTTGCACCTTTTTCTTGGTAGCTTTTGTTGTAAACAATTTTATACTTTAGGTTTGCATAAATTGCCATTTGTGAAATTTTTGCTCATGCTGTCTGTTTTTCATCGACTTGAACATGCGGCTCTTCTTAAATTTAAGCTTTCCTTCAGGAATTGATGGAGTAATTTGTTTGGAGTCTGATAATGAATCCGAGAATAGTGGTAATCGTGGTTCCTGGAAGGAGGAGGAGAAAGTTTGTTCCTCGGAGGCAATTGTAAAAGACACAGAATTGAGCTCCAGACCTTTTGGGTCCACCTTTTCTCTTGGTAAGCTTCTGGTGAATAAGATTAGAGAATCAAATTTTCCATTGGCTGGAATTGACTGCTAGACTATTCAACTGAGCCGAAAAACTTTTGAACAGGTTTTGACAATTTTATGCGGATGCCAGAGGATGTTCCTCATCGAAATTCGATTGAAGCCTGTCCTTCTCTGGTGTGTTTGCCTGGTTATAGTTTATTATTATGTTTCAACATTCTTTTTTCTTGCATAGCAATAGGCCCACTGTTCTCCATTCCATTGGTCTTCTTAATATGAATAAAAACACCCCCCTTCCACAGCTCCCCTCATCTTGTGCATGTGTGCCCTTCAAAAAGAAGCCAGCTTTTATCAGGATGTTGCATTATGTTAGGACCAGTCCTTGGAACACACATCATTCACTGAAGCTCGTGTGATTTATTTCCTTGGATAACTCAAAAGAAGAAGACAATAAAAAGAAAAGCCATGTTCAAGTAACGTTAGGATTTCCTGACACTTGGACTACTGACTACATCGCTGGAAAAAAGTTGATTTGACTCCTGTCAACTATATAAATTAATACAGATACCTCATAACTTGCTTCAGGAATATGGAAGTGGAACTATATACTGCCTGTAGATTGGAATGTGAACAAGTGAGCTAAACAGAGTTGTGAGTTTTCAATTTCAGCTCTACTCGCTTATCCTAGGAGCCTAAACTACTGTTCAGTTGCTTCTCAAGAAAAAGCTTGAAGTCAAGCTTAAATTAAGAACAAAGATTACTGTTTTAACCCTTCCGCGAAGTTTCCCATCAATTCCAATCAAATTCACTCTTGGTTATGCTATCAAATTGATCTCATATCTCAGGGTTCAATCAAAGAAATATTGAATAAAGTGAGATTTCAATAATGAGTTAAAAGGGTGTGAAGAAAAGAATAATTGGCAGACAACAATAGCAATGAGAAGGCGCGGCTTAGATTGGTCTGGAGAAAAGGAGAGGGAGAGGCCTGAATTAGGCAATACCTAAAGACAGGAAAAACAGTACTGATGGAGAGGGAAAGGAGGTGAGGGGAAGGAAGTGAGAAGGAGGCTGAGAGCTGTTGAGCATTAAGGACCTGAGGTGGAAAACGGAAACCCTAAGTGCTCAACTACATATCTTTTTCCAAGGAAAGATGGAAGAAATTCCTCATGAACAACATTTAGTCAAATGTTCTGCAAACACAGCTTGTACTAAACAAATGAACTCAACTTGAGCTTAGATTAGCAGAGTGATTTTTGTTCGTGAACCACTCATTTCATTTAAATACACATATACGCTGCAAATATCCAAAAATTTTAAAAATGGTTTGAACGTCTATGGTTTTCTTATTTTATCAGAAGAGTAGATTTCAATCTGAATTAGAGATCTGTGCACCCCCAGGGAGCTGATTCATATCCAGAACTCTTGAGTGCATATTCTGCCAAATGAAAAATGCATCTGAAGATTATAAGTCTATTCACATATGTGCCTAAATAATTAGTGTGGAGGATAAGGCTTAAGACATGTTCTAATGTTTGTATCTTTGTCTAGACCTTTTCTAAATTCTCAGAAGGGCTTGTCTCTTTGTAAAATTTGATGGTGCAATACAGGACCACTGGAATCCTGACGAAGAAAATGATTCTTTGGAGCCAGAAAATGAGGTATCAAGACCAAAAGGAAAAGGTAAAGGCATTAGAAGTAACAGAAGCTGTGGGGATGAAGCAACAGGGAAAATGAGGATGTCAAAGGAAGAACAGCTTCGCCTAAAGGAAGAAAAGAAATATCAGAAAGAGGTTCCTACCAAAACCTCTTTATGTGGAGGAGGTTAGTAATTATGGCATATAATCTAATGTAAATTCATAATACAGCAAGAGAAATTGCAAAAGGCAGCTGAAAAGGCTGAAGCTGCTGAGAAGAAAAAGCTGGAAAAGGAAAAGCAGAAGTGGGAAAAGGGAAAGTTTGCACAGAAGTCTATTGTAGCTCAAATAGACACTAAGGTTGTGGAACTAGGCTCGATTGGAGGTAGATTTTGTTTCTCTGTTAGTTTCTTCCCCCACCCCATTCCATGTGTCCTTGATTCCGTATAAACAACTGTCTGACATGGAAATGCTACCAAGTCAGGCCATTTGCTAACAAGGCTTGCGGAGAAAGGTCTTTCCTACCAAATTAGATCAAACCCGATTGAAAAGTCTATTGTGTGGTCAATGACTGTCCCAGAGGAACTATCTAAGGTAACTTATTCTTCATAAATTGGCAGATTTCAGTTAGCCTATCATCTTGAACTAGCCGACCACCTTTTAATAGTTGTTTTTTTTGACGTCATATACTTAACTATTGTACCCATTTAACTTTCAGTAGAATAGTAGCTGCATAGCTTACAATATTTAGTGTTAAAACATGTGCATCTTTATGAGATGTCCATTTGGATGTCATTTATCTTTGCAAAAGCAAGTTTGTTTTCTTCTGATGGTAATATCTGGGGAGTTACTTGTCGCAACCCAATCTAGGGCCGTGACAGGCCCTTAGTGGGTAAGACACCCACGCAAGCTTTTCGGGGTGCTACAAAAGTTGGACAGAGTTTCTCTGCTTCTAGGCTTGTCCATATTTCCATGTTGCAACTAAATCACAATCCACTATAACACTTACCAAAGTAAATGATATCCATTACTATTCATTCATTTTTAACACAATAATACTATGTCAAATTGTCAATCACCTGATACCATAAGGAAGTCTAAAACATTACTTATAAGTCTCACATCAACCAAGGTACTTACCAATTAATAGAGCAACATAATAGTTCAACGTTTAAATATGAAAGCAATATAAATAAGTCATGTGGCCCTTTATTTTGAAGAACTTACTTGTGGGGGAAGGATTTGTCCGTATTCTTCAGTTCGACTTTATTAGTATGCTATCCCAAAAGAAATCTGATAGTAAAGTAGTAGAAATCGATGCCTCTTACTTTTTTACTTGATATCTGTAAGTACTTCCATATTTTTGAAATGTTGAAGTTTCTTTTCACTGTTGCAAACCTGCGTCTAGCAATTTAAGTTTTTAATTGAAGTGATCACATGGAAAATGGTATAAGAGCAACTTGTGAATAATACTTTACCTTATTTAACAAAAATAGTGTAAGAGAAGGCAAATGTTATATTACCATACGCTAGGCCAAGTAAACGAGTCAAGCTTGCATGTGAGCGTGTGGTGTGGATCTATACAAGCAATAGAAGTGTCCGCGCTCTAATAATTGAGTTTTTAAATGAGGTGGTTACATAATTCAACACTCAAATACTAAGAATAATATTGGATGTCCATTTGGAAATTGAAAGAGCATAGTGCTGGTGTTAGGCTTTGATAACTGTGCCAAATTGTTTTTCTTGTACTATGCACAAGTTTGTCTTGCTGGTCTTTTCATTCTTTAGAGCTTTCTACTTGTCACGTGTATGATGGCAATTGTGTATGCTAGTGCTGCTACAATATCAAAATTTTGAATTGGTTCTCTAAAGCTAAGGGTAGCTATTATTTCTAGCTTTTGCAATTTATTGAGGTCATTAGAGTCGTCACTTTTGTGCAGATCTCATCTGAAGTTATCGATGTTCCATATATATTGTTCATATTTGAGGCCGAAGAGTTTTGCAACCTTGTGAATAGGAAATCATTGATGAGTCATGTTTCCCGTGTTCAACGCCTTTATCCTCTTCATACAGTTTGTTATCTCACAAACAAGCTTTTGTCATACATCAACAAAAGGTTGACGGTAACTTCATTTTGGTCCTTTAGCTCAACTCTTTTTCACTTTTAAGTTTGTAAAATTTCCCGACTAGCTTGGGATTGAAGTGTAGTAGTTGTTATTGTTAAGTTTGTTAATTTATTTTCTCATGAATGTGTTTCTTTTTTACTATGTATACAACAACAAACAACACCACCACCACCATACCCAGTATAATCCCACCAGGTGGGGTCTAGGGAGGGTAGAGTGTACGCAGACCTTATCCCTACCTTTTTTACTATGTATACACACACATGTATATCTTCTCTGTTCTCCATGTGTAGAACTCTCTCTTGATGCCATATTTTCTTTCAACTTTTTCCCTTCATATATGACAGAAGATCCTTAATTAGACCATTGGATTGTTGACTACATCTGTTCTCCGATTATAGAACTTTCTATTATAGGTGCCTTTTCTTTTTCAATTTTCTTCTCTTCATGTGACATGCTAGAGAGATGAAAACAAGTTGTGACAGATCCTGAATTTAACGTCTCGTTGTTAATTTTCTTTTTGTTGAATGTTAAGTAAGAGGGAATGATTTTCTTTTTGTTGAATGTTAAGTAAGAGGGAATGAAGCTTTGAGGAGCAAATTGTATTAAGTACAATTACGATGCATATATTAGGTTTCTTGTAGTTTTCAATTGTGCTTAGTATCTAATTGTTTTTTCTTTAAAAAAGAAAGAATAAGTAGCAGCAAAGTCCCTCAGGATTTCTCGGTTATTAAAAAAGTAGCAGTACGTTGAATTATTAATTGAAGCCAGGAAAAAAATTAGTTGAAATAATTCTAACTGAAAGTTAATTTCTATTTGCTTTATTTTAGAAGTATACTGGGAAATGCAACACTTCAAATTTGATTTGTTAGGCAACTCCTCTGGTACATGAACTTGTTGAGTTGGTATGACCTGGATATGTGTATCTCATAATCCTTCTTAATGCACAAATTATTTGCTGGTTACAGAACGTAATAATCATACATAGCATATGTGATACTTGTAACCAAGTCCATGTAACATAAAGCATTCTGATCTTGGGCATATATTTATTTTCTTTTTGTTGGTGGAATTCTGTGCGCCCCTAAAAAAAGTTCGCTTGTGAATGTTATTTTCTTTGTCATCATAATTTGGCAAGTCTAAGCACTTCTTCTGTCCCAAATCATCTATGTTCAGCAGAATGAATTTCATGTATAACTCAAAGAAACAACTGGTCAAGGCTTCAAGATCCCTAATGCTTAAGACAGCAGGAAAGATATTTAATTTACCTAATAATTTTGACTGCTATTGCTGATAGGGAACAAGGTCAATACAAGGACCCTGCCAATCATACTGGTTGGGAACGGCCACTTATAGAACAGGTTTGTTGCAACACTGGTTCTTTGTAATTATGGGAAATAATTATCTTATTCATATAAGCTTGAGATTCTGGTGCTATTCCTTGGGTGTTGAATTCCCTTTTTTGGCAGGTTCTGTCCAAGTTAACAACTAACTTTGTTAAGGTGCATTCTAGGCACTGTGTCGATGAAGCTGAATTAGCTGAACATGTAGCTGGGCTAACTTGCAGCCTAGCTTCCTGTCAGTTCAGGTGTGTCATAGTTATATCTCAGTGAACTCGTATTCTTGGACAATTCAATGGCTGCCATATATGCAAACATCTACTAATATCAATCTGTAGGGCTTCTAAGTAATTTGAAATAAAATTTGGGCTAGTTTATTGATTAATATCCAACTGAATTGTGAATTTGTGGAGTTCCTTATACTACTCTCGTTTGTCTACTCAATTTCCTAAGTAGGAAAGATGGGGCCTCTCGTTTACTATGTTATTTTCAGAAGGAAAATATTTGCTCACATTTTTCCCTTTCTTTTCGGATGAGTGGGCAGGTGGTACATGGATTTCATCCCCTTGAATGCAACATCCTTCTCGAGTTTTCCTTCTACTACTTCAATAAAAATTGTGGAGATGAGATATTAAGCTGGAGTTACTAATCCCAGATGACAAGTCCTGCTAAGAGTTCGACATAAGAAAAAAGAGAAGCTTCTTTGTATGTGTGCGTGCGTGTGGGGGGGGGGGGTAGAGAGCTTCAAAGCGTGTAGTTACATTAAACAGCAAGAACTGATTTCTGCTTATTTGCTTTTGGAAAATTAATGAATTTAAAAAGATAAAATATATTTTATATATTAAGAAAAATACTACATGGACAAAAAATATTCATGGTTGTCGTCCATGTGGTGAAGGCTACCAAATAGCCAAGTATAGAGGGGTAATTAGGACAAAAACTAGTTTAGGTGTGCACTGAGTAAATGGTGCCAAGTTCATGGGGGTAGGTATTATGCCAATAAGTTTTTTGATCGAGTTGCAGTTGTACACAATTCAATTAAATATCTAGTGACATTCAGTATTTAACTGATGCATTGTTTTATGGTAATAGACTGTTGCATTCATAAGACATGTAAGTGAGCAAACAAAGAAACAAGCCACCATAATCATTTTGTTGACTGGTCACTTGAGGAAAATAAACCTATCATAAAGTAGTTGCATGATTTCAGTGGTAATGTAGTTGAATAATTATATATTTTAAGTTTTGTACTTTAGCAGTATAAAAACTTTTCTCACCATTCAGTTGAGTGTACCTACAATAATAGGAAACTATATATATATATATATATATTTTGAGAAAGTTCTGTTATATAACATAAATCTGATTATATACTAAATATACGCACACATAAAGCTCAGACTCGTTATGCTAACATGTATATAAAGGACAATCTGGAGCACGACACATTCTGTGTGCACATAGGTCGAGGAAAGACTAAAGACACATGGTAGATGTAGGGTTTGGTGTTGCTCTTGATCATATCTTCACCATCAATAGTAATATCCTATAGGATAATTTGTATCATCTAAATTTATTATAGTGTTTAGCATTTAGTTTGAGCCGAGGGTCTTTCGGAAACAGCCTCTAAGGTTTGCGTACACTTTACCCTCCCCAGACCCCACATTGTGGGATTTCACTGGTATGTTGTTGTTGTAGTAGCAGTTAGTTATTTATCAAAGCCCTTGTTTTGTCGTCATGTTCAATATTCTTAGTACTCAATTATTACTTTTTTAAAAAAAAGTTTGTCATTTGTTAGAGAAAATTTGCTTGTATATATGGTTACTTGATGTTAAAGATAGCATATTACATAGATAAATGCATAAAAAAGTACAAGTTAACATTGACCTTCAAAAAGTACAAGTTAAAATTGACCTTCAAGGAGTGTCCCCAGTCCGCACAAATGCACTTCCTTATGATTAGCTTTGTGTCATCAAACTTCAATATAGCTATGAAAGCTTAGCCCCAAGTGCATCGTCTGTGATGTATATCTTACAAGTGTTTATGATAATTAAGTTAACGTTAGGATCTTAGGTACCTTGATAATCAATCACTTTCTAACAAATGTAATGACAACAACAACAACAAACCCGGTGTAATCCACAAGGAGTGTCTGGGGAGGGTAGGATGTACGTTGGCCTTACCCCTACCTTTGTGGGGTAGAGAGGTTGTTTCCGATAGACCCTTGGCTCAAAGGATTCTAACAAATATAATGACTTTGTCAAAATAAATTTGCTTTTTAAGTAAAAGTTGCGGAGTATGTAATTGTGGTGTAAAGGGGACTAGTAACTGAAGAATTGTGATATTATGTCTTATTAAGAAAAATGCTTTTGAAGATTATAATGGAAGAGTATCTAGTCCTGGTTCATTTCCTAGGGACTGGTCCTCCACTGCTAATGGAATTTGGCCAGAGAGAGTACTATACTCGGATGAATGGAAAAAGTCATTTTATGTCCTTCCTGCTCTTAGTTCAAATGAGATGGTGATGCTTGTGACATTTCAACGTGCAGATGCCTAAGGACTTTCGTTCTAGATTAAATAGAGATGATAAATAAGTTAATGTTTCCTTCTCATGTTTCATAGTCATTGCTAATATGTTCTTGGTTTTTCACAGAAACAAGTTAACAAGACTATCTGTTAATGCAAATGGTTCTCTTATTCCCAAGGATTGCGTTGACAAGAACCAGATAAAGAAGAGCCCGTGGTAAGTGCTTGTGCTGTTTTCCATTTTAGAAGTTTGGATTTCCTCAATGTCCATAAACATGTGTAATGGACAAAAGCTGCATGAGTTTTCTGGTGACTTCTCGAGGCTGTGAATCACTCACCATCTTGGCCTCAATTGTTCTCTTATTAAGAACCTTTTTTTGGTTGAAATAGTAATGTATCTTCCTTACTCTTACCTTTTCAGTTCCATTTAAAACCTATGCTGCCTTGAGAAACCCTCTAATTGAATTGTATTCATGTTTCTAAGCTCTTGCATTCATCTTTTAGAGCTTATTGAAGCAAGCAAGATCGTAGTTATATGCAGGGAACATGTTCCAAGTTAGTCGAGTCAAAATCTTCAAATTTGTTGTTGTATCTCTATCTTGATTTAAGTGTCCCTTTTCTCTTTTTCTATGTACTTATTTTATCACAATTTAGCAAGTTTTGCCTTGGCATTTTGTACTGTTCTATGGGGCTTCTACTTGAAGCGTAGTTTCAAAATGGTCAATTGTGTGTCAAATGGTAAAAGTAAGCTACTTTATCACTTAAACTATGAAAGCTTACCCGTTTTACAAGCGTCTACCCATTTTGCCATCTTCGATGCTAGTAGTGGTGGCTGCTCCATTATTATTGGATGAATTGTTGTCTCTTGCAGGTTGAAAGCATTGGTGGCTATTCCAAAGGTTCAGCCACGATTTGCCATTGCCATAGGGAAGAAATATCCCACAATGAAATCTCTTTTGCGTGTTTACATGGATCCAAGTAAATCGGTAGGCTACAAAAATTTCCTCCATCTTCCCCTTCGAATAAGTACCTCATTTACTGATATCACGGTGTGACCTCTGGTTCACTATTTTTACTTTCATGGTTTGGCATATAAGCGAAGATAATATTAAGAACAGGACTTCCTTTGTTCATGTTACACTACCTTCCCTCTCCTTTTCACCAGCGTATTCAACTTAAGATGTTGGATTGTATGAAGACCTTTCTAAAAAGGGTGAATTTTTCTTAAAACTGCATTAGATTAGCATATAATCAGTTCATCTGAGAGGAGTGTATGCTTAAGAAATGTCATTTACTAGTGGGCAAATAACTTTGTGGAGCTGTTATTGTCTGGTAAATGTGATTCATTCCTTGTTCAATGAGGATACAGTTGAGCAACGGTGCCATTCAGATGATTCAGTTCAAACGAGAGCTTGATACAACAACATATCCAGTGTAATCCCGCAAGTGGTGCTAACAAGAGCTTGATAATACTGAAAATTGAAATGTTATGGGAAACACGTAGCACTTGCTTTTTCCTACTTGTATAGTCATTTAACAGTGAAAGGAAGGTCACATTTCATACCGTAAATATGTTTATCCTCTGAGGATAAAATGAGTTCCTAACATATTTTTACTCGTGAAAAATTTTCAGGTGCATGAGAAAGAATTTCTGTTGAAAGATTTGAGAGTGGAAGGGTTGTTGAGCGATGATAGAAGATTGGGTGAGATTTGTTCAAAGAGAATATACAGAATATTGATGGCTCAATCTGGAAGCAGCAAGACAGATGACATCGAGTGTGGAGCTGATTTCTTCAGCCAACATTCTGATGATCTATAATCTTTTCTGACATCAGTGGTATCTGACTAAGCACACCTCAGACTAATTCAACTGACAAATTGTCCGGCCCACAAGCACAGGTATCCAAGGTAATCATGTCTACTGGAGCAGATCAACTCACACCATTTTTTGTAGTTCGAGTTTGGACCTGGGATCTCCAAGTTGTTATTGCTATGCCTCAATTATTAGGCGATTGAATTGTGGCTCAATGATCTATAATATTACCCTTGGAATAACATGCTTATCTCCTCTCAACTGATCCACAACTATGAGTGTTATGTATATGCTTCATATCAAGGTTCTTTGGTTTGCTTCTCACTTAGCTAGACTCCTGTTTGTCCCAATTTACTTTTTGGTTTAGTCCTAATCTTACTGCTTTGAATTTATTGTCCTTATCTTACCTTTATTATGCTTTCTCTTGAGCCTAGGATCTTTGCCGAGGGTCTCTCGGAAACAACCGCTCTACCTACCAAGGTAGAATTTGCGTACACTCTACCCTCCTCAGATCCCACAACGTAGCCCAGAACATGGGATTCTACTGGGTATGTTGTTGTTTAGTCCTAATCTGGGGATTACTTGTCTAAAAGGTGAATTTCTCCCTTCAGCTCTGTTCCAAATTAACATTCATTCTAGCTCAAAATAATTGTCAGTTTAGAAATTCAAGACTAAAATTGATTATTATTTTCAACTATACTCTTAATATTAAGGAAGAATGTACAGAAGAAATAATCAATCTACTTTTATTAAGTAGGAGTAACTTAGTAAACTATATTTAGTATTTATTATTTTTTGATGGGTGTGATAAGAATTAAATCGATAATTAAAATGAGACTGAAGGAGTATTTCAATTGCATTAATCCCTTTTTGAATTGCTAGTGGTTGCCGTAAAAAAGTCGATAAACACTTGGCTTTAATGCAATGAAATGATAGATTAGTTATTCTCATTAGTTGTCCTATTTTTCTGAAAAGAATAATCAGTATTTGCTGAAGATATTTGTTTTTTATTAAGTTGGTTCAATGCCGATATTTGTACAACCGTTTAGAGGTTCGTTAAGATTATTTGTGATGTTTATTCCTCTTAATCATTTATTTTGGTGTACCTAACTAGTCTAACGCAACAGTTTTGAAACCACAAATCTGATTAATCTTTCTGAGAGTAACAAATGACCTAAACAACACTCAAAGCTAGAGCTTGACAAGATTTCATTACTTGATAAATGGTCTGTTTTCTTCATAAACTAAGCACTATGAAAAAAGAATAATTTCATTGTCTGATTCATGTTGATTCCTAACTTATTTAGATAGTCTGAGATCAGGTGATATACAGATACACAGTATGGTCTTGGACATATCCTATATTTTCTTATTTGGTCCTGCTTTGACTAAAGAAAACAATTGAAAAAGTAACAAGACATACGCACATATACATCAATCTACACATTCAATTCGTGCATTTCTAGTTTGTTGTAACAGTGGTGGTTGATTTACGTGAAACTTACACAAATGATTATAGTTTAGGGGTTTTAAATTTGTCATAGCTATAGTTTCATTTATAGGGCGCAACTACTTTTAATTTTTTAGGGGTTTTAAATTTGTCATAGCTATAGTTTCATTTATAGGGCGTAATTACTTTTAATTTATATAGCTCACTGTATTCATAAAACGACCTCGTTGTATTAATAAAACGGCATCGATGTATTCATGAATACGAGTAAAAATATGTTATGTATTCAACTCGGTTGTATTCAAGTCAGATGTATTCAACCCAATTGTATTCATTTGTAGTTACTTTTACACTGTTTTCAATTTATTATATTTAAAAGTTGTATTCAAATTTACTTTATTTATTTGTGTACAAAAAAAATCTCCTTCAAAATACAACCAAAAACTGAATACAAGAAATAAAATACACCCCAAACACTGGATTTTACATTAAAAAATTATGAAAAATTACACTAAGTAATGATGCACTCATCCTCTTGAAATCCTGAATTCGCCTCTGTTTGTGGGGTGGAGAGGTTATTTCGGAGATCATCGGCTCAAAAGAAAGGAATAATTCGAAGTAGGGTTGCAAGAAATAAGATAACAAAATAACAAGATACAAAGCGAATGAAGCAACAGAGAGTAATAAACACTGAAGAAAAAGAAACTAAGCGATTACTAAATAATACTACTAAGAGAAGCGGAGAGGAAGCTAGCCCATGCCTCTCCACATGGAGTGCGACAACACTCGACTTCCTACTAATATTCTATCATAATACTCGACCTTCATATCTTCTTATCTAGGGTCATGTTCTTAGAAAGCTGAGAATGTGTCATGTCCTTGGTAAGTTGAAGTTGTGTCATATCATGTCTAATCACCTCTCCTAATTCTTCTCTGGGCTACCTCTCCATCTACCTTTCATAACTCTTGTTATATCCAACCTCTTACACCTCCTTACTGGCGCATCCACACACCTCTTCTTCACATGTCTAAACTATCTCAGCCTCACTTTTCAGATCTTGTACGCCAAGGAACTCCCACCTTAGCCGTATAACTGTGTTCCTAATTATATCTCTCCTAATATACAAACGCATCCTTCTGAACATCCTCATCTTCAACATTTATCTTCTAAATGTGGACATTTTTTATTGACCAACACTGCTCAAAATCAAGGCTATTTTTACAAAATTTTGGAACAAAATATGAACGCCTTAAATCATCATATTTGTGCAAATCTCCCAAAATGAAGAATTCATGTAGGAGTATAAATAAGCAGGGACCAAGGAAGGTCCACAAGTAAAATCAGGAACACTAATTTGTAGCCATCTTGAAAGAGGAATGCCCACTTACTGTTATTTTTGTCTCCTTGAAGAACCATTGGGCCCATATTAGGCCCATTTACATATCACTTCTCATGCTGCAGGGCCCACAATACCCATTGGGCTATGAGATGTAAGTGGACTTCAACGCCACTTGATAACTCCATTTGGCATTTCCAACAACTATAACACCTCAACCCAAACCTTCAAAAAACAAAGATAAAAGGGACAATATATACTCGTCCACTTGTATATGAATCTTTTTATTGGTTGTATTTTTCACTTCTTCAAACTTGCAATTTACGATCTTCTGTTTATTCGCTAAAAGTGTTGAAAATTAATCTTTTTTTACCCTATTTTTTTGAAACAAACGGCATAAGGTGTTTTCTTACTCAGATTTGCTCACTTACCCACCACCTAAAATTCTTTAAAAAGAAAAGAACGTGTAACATTTGGCTACCTAACATGCTTTGTAAGTTTTAATCTAGTTCAGCTTATGTGATTAATTTACTAATAAATACCCCTTGATCATGTCGTAGTTGGTTGGCTACCTTTAGTTTGACTTGTATGCATTTTTAGCAGAATATATTCCCAACTTTTAAGCAATCTAATCATTTGATATATAACAATTAATAAAAGAAGATTAGAAATAAAAATATTATTAGTATATAATAATAAGCTTATGGAGAATGGACAGTGCTCAAGATTGGCTCAACCACCACTTGATATGTCTTTTTATCGTCTTTGTACCAAAAAAAGCCTTAAATTTCTCAAAGTGACCACTTTGTTTCCCCCGTCAAATCTCAAAACAACCGAATACCCACACATTCACCAAATCCAGCTATTACATAATACAGTTTATCCTATGATATCCATTAAAAAAAAGCCTATGATGAAATTATTTTTGTTTGATATATAGGTCACGGATTTGAACCGTGAAAACAGTCACTAATGCTTATATTAGGGATAAGCTATCTACATGCACCTTTTGGAGTCTTTCCCAACCCTATCACACAGAATATTTATACACCAGGCTGCCTTTATATCCATTTTAAAAAAAGAATCTTGAAACAACCACAATCTACTAAAAAATTCACAAATAGAAAAGGCGACTTTTAACCCAACTTTATTACAGAGTATCCGAATTGAACCTTAAGAGCAAATTAATTTCAATTTTTTAGCCACAGTTTCCGACAGAAACAGATCCCTGTTCCACCACCCCAAAGAAACCCCCAAAAGCACCAACCTCACCAAAGAAATCGACAAACACACAACAATCTTTAACCATTCATAGACCCCTTCAACTCTAGGTGTGTTATTCCTAAACGGGTCAACTATGGTAGTAGTGGATCCGGGTATGTCGGACCGATTCGCTCCAAGAAACGCATATGGGTTATCATCTACCTCCGAAATATGAGTACTCAATTGATCGTCGTTGGGTAATTGGACGCTATCGTCGTCAACGGTGAGGATCACGTGCGGCTCATGCGCGTGGTTGTGGTGATCGGAGCGGATACGGTGTGGTCCGACATTGCCGGAAAATATTGCCGGTGGCCGGAAAGTTGGGAGTTGTTATTTTATAGAGAGAAAAAGAGGAAAGAATGGGAGGGAAAAGGTTAAGAGAAGGGGAAAAGACAAATTTACTAAGTGAAAGAGCAATCGATGTGGAAAAGGAAGAGAACACAATATATTCCTACGAAAAGCTAAATAGGATATAGAAATCGATTTTTTGTAACAAATGACAGGAAATTATTACTTTTTTTTTTTGACAAAGAAACCCGCAGCCGCTATTCTTTCGAGTGCGCACAGGGTAAACCCCAGACTGACGCAATAACCTGCAAACCACGTCAGCCGACTAACCACTCTACTGCTACACCAACTTGGCTACCCTTGCGGGTAGGAAATTATTACTTTGTTACTACAAATAATGGTATAATATGTGTATAGTTAATAAATATATATTGATTAAATGTTTATTATACACAAATTATATAATAATGATATCATTTTCTATACACATAGTATATTGATACATATTCTATACACATAGTGATATCGTTTTTATACGTTTGCTATAAGTATAATATATATTATCTATACATATTCTATATAATAATGATATACACATATTAGATTGATACATATTCTATACACAGTGATACATTTTTTATACGTTTGCTATAAATATGGTATATTTTCTATACAGAGACAATAGTTATACATATTGTATACAACAATTATACAATTTTTATACACCAATGATACAGTTTATATATATATACAATATTGATATATATTCTATACAATAATGATACAATTTCTATACACATACTGTATGGACATCTATACATATACATTATTGATACATATTGTATATAACAATGATACAATTTCTATACACATACTGTAGGGATATCAATACATATAGATTATTGATACATATTCTATACAACAATGGTACAATTTTTATATACATACTGTAGGGATACATATTTTATACATCAAGATACATTTTTATACATATACAATAGTAATACATATTATATACTACAATGATACAATTTCTATATGTATGCTGGATAAAAATAGAGAGAATGTGTGGTAAGATGATGTTAGGGGTTGCAAGAAGAGAAATTATGATTTGATTTTTGGAGGTTTGAGTTGTACAAAAAGAGTACCATTGATAAACTATTACATTATCAGAGAATGTTCAAATTTTCGAAATGTTTAGTTTATTATCACTCTTACCATGCTTCTATTTAACATACAATAAAAAGTTATTAAATAAATCAACAAATAGAGTTTAAGCTTAATTTTGAGATATTTTATATCATAATTAGCAAATTATAAAATAATGACAAAAACAATTGAGTCATATTTTAGATACATATAACTTTTGTTTTCATTTGCAAAAGAGAATAATTTTTTATTAATTTTAATTTTAATTTTAATTAGTAAGCTAGTGACTTTAGTATGTTTCTTATATTATTTCTTGTTGTAATATAATTATTTTTTATATTCTATTAATCTAAAATATTTATTTAATATTTTTATTTTTATATTTACAAAAGGAAGAGAAAGACAAAAATAAAGAAAGAACAAAAAATGAACAAGATAAACTAAATAAAAAAGAGAATTAATATTAAGAGGAAACAAATGAAATAACAAAAAAACAAAGACAACTAAGTTATTGATGCAAAATAAGAGATAAATAGTTGTCAAAAGCTTAAAAAGAAGACTAGAAAATGGGTTGGATTAATTTAGGACTACAAAATGAGTTTTGAAAAAACTTGGATTATTAGGGGTTAATAGTTTCACCTGATGACTAATTATGTCCTTACT
Organism: Anisodus acutangulus; assembly: GCA_029783415.1. Taxonomy (NCBI): domain Eukaryota; kingdom Viridiplantae; phylum Streptophyta; class Magnoliopsida; order Solanales; family Solanaceae; genus Anisodus; species Anisodus acutangulus. Next base: position 34,115,439 of record CM056502.1, on the reverse strand, counting down.
CCAAAAATTAAATCCAAGTCACTTTCAGGGCCATACATAAAACCCCACTAACCTACAATATAACATATTTGCATTTTCCAAGTCCTTTATGTTTTCCGTGTCTCTTTCATTTATAATATTGACAATATATACACAGTATACAAGCTGAAATTATGCTAATTATATCTCTAATCAGATCACTAATTTATGCTAATCAAATCACTAATTTATTCTAATCAAATCACTAAATATATACATTATTGAATATACACATATTCTTACATAATGTGTGTATATTTCAAATATACCCCTTTAGTCGAAGCGGGAGACTTACGTACGTTGAGACTATCTCAAAAATCATCAAAGAGTTGCAGCGGGTGTCCTTTAGTAAAGATATCGGCAATTTGATAGCGTGAAGGGACATGTAGGACTCGTACTTGACCATGAGCGACTTTCTCACGTACGAAGTGTATATCCATTTCAATGTGTTTGGTGCGTTGATGTTGAACTGGGTTGCCTGAAAAATATACCGCACTAGCATTGTCATAATACACTCATGTTGCTTTTGTAACTGGACAATGAAGTTCCAAAAGTAAGTTCCGAATCCAGCAAGATTCAGATACGACATTAGCCACCCCTCGATATTCGGCCTCACGCAAGATCGAGACAAGGTAGACTGCCTTTTCGCAGACCAAGATATCAATATATCTCCAAGATAAACACAATAACCAGAAGTTGATCGTCTAGTGTCCGGACATCCACCCCAGTCAGTGTCAGTGTATGGGATGATTTTACTTATCGAAGAGGGGTAAATATGAAGACCGAATTCGAGAGTACTCGGAATGTAGCGAATGATTCGCTTCAAAGCGGACATGTGTTGGGTTCTTTGGTCGTGTATAAATAAACATACTTGTTGAACCGCATATGAAATATCTAGTCTCGTAAATGTCAAATATTGCAAGGCACCGGCTAAACTACGATACTCAGTTGGATCATGGTAGGGATTACCTAAGGAAATACTGAGTTTTGTTTTCGCGTCTACCGGTGTATGAGATGATTTACAGGAAGACATACCCGCCCGTTCAATAATTTCTTCTTCATATATCTTTTGTGAAAGAAATAAACCACTTGAATGTCGGGTGACATATATACCCAAAATAGCTTAGTGGACCCAAGTCTTTCATAGCAAATTCAGAACCAAGTTTAGACATGATGGACTGTCGAAGGGCATTTAAAGAAGCAGCCAGGATGATATCATCCACATAAAGAAGAATATATGCCATAGATGTGCCTCGACGGTAAATAAATAGAGAATGATCTGAAGTGATGTGAGAGAAACCTAGTGTAGCCACATAATCAGCAAAACATTTGTACCAAGCACGAGGGGCTTGCTTAAGCCTGTATAGAGATTTTTTGAGCAAGCATACGTAATCAGGGTGTTGAGGATCACGAAAACTCGGTGGTTGATGCATATAGACAGTTTCATGGAGGTTTTCATGCAAGAAGAATTTTTTACATCAAGCTGAGTAAGACACCAGAATTTTGATAGTGCAATGCTAAGTACCGTCCGAATAGTTGCTGGTTTAACCACTGGACTGAAAGTTTCACCGCAATCTACACCAGTTTGTTGTCCTGCACCATTACCTACAAGGAGGGTTTTATGCCTCTCAAATGAGCCGTCAGATTTCTTTTTACGCCTGAAAATCCATAAACTTCGAATAATATTAGCATTAGACGGTCGTGGAACCAAGTCCCACGTCTTATTTTTAATAAGAACATCGTATTCATCTTTCATGGTCATTTTTCAATTATGATCGTTAAATGCATAAATGGGATTTGTGGGCAATGGAGAAATGTATTTTTTTGTAGCAGTGTGAATATTAAGCAGTCTTCTAGGTTTAAAAATTCCATGTTGGGCTCTTGTGGTCATTTGAGGAGAATGGGGAGGATTCAGATGTGGGCTGATTTGAATAGATTGTTGGGCAAGTGTCGTACTTTGAGGTGTGGGTTGATTTAGAGTGGGCTGAATTGGGCTGGGGGTGTGGAATTATTGTCTATTGGGACTTTTAGTGATTAGGCCAATGTTGGTGGGGTAGAAGGGGCCCGAGTAGGAGAAATAGGAACTTTCATTTCCTGTTGCTGGGCCGGTTCATGAGATGAAGGATGAGTTGGCATTTGTTGGGCTTGTGTGGGGGTATTTATTGGGTTTGTATGGTCCCCTAAATTTGGACTTTGAGATGACGATGTAGGTTGTATAAGAGAGGGAGAGAGAGACAGGCCTGCATCCAGAAACTCATAAGTTGAGGAATGAGTAGCATGTAATTTGGAAAAAGGAAAATTTTTCTCATAAAAAATTACATGTCTTGAAATAATTATTTTTCGACTCGATAAATCATAACATTTATAACCTCTATGATTTGCTGGATATCCCAAGAAAACACAAGGTGTTGATCTAGCTTGCAATTTATTTCGAGAAGTGGAGGGAAGTAATGGATAGCATAAACACTCAAAAATCCGAAGATGAGAGTACGATGGATCTTTTTGATAGAGAATTTTCGTGGGTGTTTGATATGCAAGCTTTTTGTTGGGAAGTGTGTTGAGTAAATATGTAGTCATTTGTAGTGCATAATTCTAAAATGAAGGAGGTAGAGAGGCATGAGCAAGAAGAGTTCGGGTAATATTATTTATGGTCCGGATTTTCCTTTTGGCTTTTCCATTTTGGGAAGATGTATGAGGGCAAGAAAATCAAAAGCTCATTCCATGTTGTTCACAAAACTTTTTAAAGGGCCTATTATTATATTCCCTTCCATTGTCACATTGAAAACACTTAATTTCTCTTTCAAATTGTGTTTTGATATACGTGTGAAAACATAGAAACATGGAATATACTTGAGATTTATTAGCAATTGGAAAAGTCCATAAAAAGTTTGTAAAGTCAACAAGAAACAAAATATAATAAAGATGACCACCCGAACTGAGGATATGTGACGTCCAAAGGTCACTGTGCACAATATCAAATGGCAAAGAGGTTAATGATAACAAGTCATAAAATGGTAGTTTAACTTGTTTTCCAAGGGGACAAGAATGACAGAAAAAATTATCCCAAAATTTATTACACATAATGAAATTATTCCGACGAAGGGAGCTTAAAACAAGAGCTCCTGAATGTCCTAAACGATTAAGCCATAATTCGAGAGATAAAGCTACAAAAGTAGAAGGTGTTGATAGTCTAAAATAAGGTGTTGTGGTTATTGGATATAGGTCACCCACGCTGTCACACCTCATTAAATGCATCCCCGTCTGAATATCCTTCACAAAAAATCCGAAATGGTCAAATTCAACAGTAACATAATTATCAATTGTGATTTTTCTGACGGAAACAAGATTTTTAATTAATTGTGGGGCATGCAACACATTTTTTAAGGTTAAGGGATGATGGGGTTTGGGTAACAATGCATTTCCACAGCCAATAATTGGAATTGTATGGCCACTATCAATTGTAATATTACGATTATTACTCTTATTTAAATAAGACGTAAGATTACCTCTGTTTGCAGTCATGTGAGATGTAGCCCCGGTATCCATGTACCATTTATCATCCGGAGGGGCAATCGAGAGAGTATGCATGGCTTGTTGAATGTCGGTTGGTGCGTATGTGGACAGGGCCGACTGGGCTACTGCTCCATGGGCCTGAGGTGGTATGGGCCCTAAAATTGATTGTTGGCATGGCCCATTTCTATTTTGAAATTGGGCTGGTGCAGTTGGGTATGGGCAAGGCAAACTAGGCCAATGTTGCCAAGGCCTATACCCCTACGGATAGGTCCAGTTCGCAGAATAAAAATTGGGTTGTTGCCCTACACCGGTCTGTTGCCCTCCCAATACATTTGGTGATTGGCTTCCATGGCCACCGCCATTTCCTCTCTTCCCTCTGCCGCTACGATTGCCTCCACCACCTCTACCGCCGCGATTAGTGGAGATAGGATTGCTATTCCTTCTATTTTCGGCCTGATTTCTACCCAAATTTCCACCCACGTCATCGTGAGTCATGTGTAGAGATAGCAGTGGATTCTGGACTCGGTCCGAATCCGGTGGATCTAGATCCGTTTTATAGAATATGGATCTTCAAATTTGGACCCGACGGATTCGGATCGGACCCGGATCCGTTTCTGACGGATCGGATCTGGATATGGATCTTGTATTTGAGAATCGTATCCGGTCCAGATCCGACCCGTGGATCCATTTTTTTATTAAATACATTTATACATCCATCTCTTTAATTTTCTCGGTCATGCCCAAGTCCATAAAAGACTGAAGCCCAGCCCATGCGTGTTAAGCCAACGAAAGGGTAAAGGGGAAAAGCCGTAAAGTCATCACTCCTCAGTCATTCATACCATACGAACTACGAAAGGGGCAAAAACCAAAACCCTAGTCCCTAGCCATCTTCTCTACTTGCCATCCCTACTCATACGATGTCATTCCATGTCCACCCCTTCCGATTCCAAGGTAGTAAGACAAATCAGATTCAATACTTTCTGCCATATTAAATGGTGAGTTCGATTTTTTTTTTGCCCTTTTAACTTCTGTTAGTTCTTTTTTTTAGTTCTTCTTTTTGTTAGTTCTGTTTTTTCATTTATATAATATTTGATGTTTTGGGATTTTGAAAGATATATTAAAAATCATTTATATAATATTTGATATTTTGGGATTTTGAAAGATATATTAACAGTCATTTCTATATAGGGTGTGTGAAATTTCTGGTGAAGGAAAGATAGTGTGTGTGTGTGCGTATTCTTTAGGAAAAATGATGGAGAGTATGTGAATCGAAGGTAATGGTGGAAGTGGCACTGGTTTTTTGGAGAACTAGGTGCTTCAATTTAGTAGTAGTGTTAGATGAGATACGGTCAAGAGTATATATACAATGCATTTTCACAGTATTTGTTCCTGTTATATTTCAAATGGTACGATTTTATAAATCTAACAAGAAGCAGAGAGCAAAGACTAATTTTTGCTTATAAATTTCTGCAGCAAATTGAAGCGTTGATACAATTCATAGTTACACACACATCTAAGAATTACTTCTGTCTTGTACTCTTGTTTGAGTCATTATAGGGGCTCCTTAGAGTACAAATTTTAGGATTTGAATATGTTAATTGGACTAAATTGTGCATGATACTTCTCTGTTATGTGGTTAAGTTATGTATTCAAATATTTTCTTGTAGGAAATGGATAGTGAACAATCTAACAATAATGCAAATGTTACTAATAAAAGTCATGTTGCTTCTTTTAGCCCACCTCCGATGCCTCTGCTTTGTGGAGTGGATGATTTAGAAATGGATTCAGAAGGTCTTATTGAGGTTGGAGTAAAAGAAAAAAGTCAATCAAGTAAACTAACAAGCAAGAAACTCACTTCTGAGGCATGGGAATCTTTTGATAAGGTCGTAGTGAAAGGTATTACAAGAGCAAAGTGTAAATATTGTACATCTTTACTCTCTTATAATGGTGCGAATGGAACCTCACATCTTCTTAAACATTCTAAGAAGACATGTTCGAGAAAGAATTTGCGGATTGGAGTTAGTGGTCAAACACAATTGAAGGTTAAAACGGAAGCCGATGGGTCTACTACTTTAGAACTTAAAAAAAAGGAAAGGAAAATGAATTTGATCAAGACTTTTCAATGAGAGAATTGGTTGGTATGGTGGTGATTCATGAGTATCCTTTATCTATTGTAGATCATATAGATTTTAAAAGGTTCGTGAGGAGTCTAAATACTCATTTCAAGATGATTTTGAGGAACACTTTGAAGAGTTACATTTTTAAAAAGTTTAATGAAGATAAGGGTTCTCTTAAAGCTCTGTTGGATCATAATGAGGGTAGAATTGCAATAACTACGGACATGTGGACGGCTTCCAACCAAAAAAGGGGCTACATGGCCGTGACATCTCACTTCATTGATCAACAATGGGTTTTACGTAATCGAACCTTGAGGTAATGAGCTTATTCTTATCTATAAATGCTGATTTTTTAGGTTTATTGTATGTGTTTAATGTATGTTTTTATTTAGGTTTTGTTTTGTGCCATGTCCACATACAAAGGGGGTTATTGCAAAGATTTTGATGAATTGTTTGTCTCAATATTCTTTGAAAAACAAAATTTCATCGGTTGTAGTTGATAATTGTACCACTAATGATGCAATGATGAATGTTTTGTTGGAGAAATTGGAAAGTAGGTATCTAATGTTAGGTGGGGAGTTTTTGCATATGAGGTGTAGTGCTCATAGTCTAAACTTGATTGTGAAAGATGATTTAGAAGTAATTGATCCCGCAATTGAAAAAGTTCGAGATTGCATTTTTATTTTGGATGTCTACTCCTAAAAGGGTTGAAAAATTTGAGGAGGCTTGTCGGCTTTTGAATATTTCTAAACCTAAAAGAGTGGTTCTTGATGTCAAAACTAGGTGGAATTCTACTTACTTGATGCTTAATACTGCTTTGCCTTTTCAAGATGTATTTGCTAAGTTAAAATGTATGAATAAGAAACTCAAGTTAGTTATTCCTAGTGAGAATGATTGGATGATGGCAAAACTTGTTTGTGAGAAGTTGGCAATTTTCTACAAGGCCACTAGAGTGTTTTCCGGTAGAAATTATCCTACTTCTAATTTATTTTTTTGAAAAGTGTGTGAGATAAGACTTGCTTTGAGGCGTTGGGTGAAGAGTGATGTTGAGACCATTAGAATGATGGCTAAAAATATGATTGACAAGTTTGACAAATATTGGCATAATATTAATGAGATGTTGGCAGTTGCTTCAATTTTAGATCCAAGAAATAAAATGGATTGTGTGGATTACTATTTTAAGAGATTGTACAAAGATGATGCTGATAATGAAGTGGCAAAAGTTAGAAAAATTCTTGATAAACTTGTGGTTGAATATCAAATGAGAAGTGAGGGAAATAAAAGCCAAGAACCTTTTCCAAGTGGCAAACGAGGAATTTCAGAGTCTTGTGATAATGATGAGGATGAATATGCTCAAGCTAAAAGAACAAAGAAAAGAAAGATGAATGTGAGGGGTGAGGTGGAGCATTACTTGGAGGATGATCATATACCCGAGAATGATGATTTTGATGTACTTAATTGGTGGAAAAGGGATCAAATGTATCCTACTTTACAGAAAATTGTCAAGGACATCCTTGTAATTCCCGTCTCTTCTATGGCTTCGGAAAGTGCCTTTAGCATGGGTGGAAGGGTGATTAGTTCTCATCGTTCTAGGCTTCACTCTAAAATGGTAGAGGCATTAATGTGCTTGCAAAATTGGATGATCGAAGACATTAAAGGTATTTATTATTTATGTATTGATTATTCTCATATACGTTAATATCAATTTTTCCCTAACATGAACCTTCTATTTATTTTTCAATTTCTTTCAAATAAAGGTACTTTGGAGGGCACACATGCTTGTTCGATAGTTACTGAAGATTCTGAAGAAGAATGGGAAGTAGTTGACTATATTGATATGGTAAATGATATATTTAATCATAAATATTTATTGAGATGATTTTTTTAGTAATCTCTTTTTAATATGATTGTTTCTTTGTTATTTTAGGATGTTGATGACGTTGAAACTAGTGATTTCGAAGACTAGTTTATGAAGTTTGGCATAAGGTTATAGAAGATGTTGATGGCATTTTAAAGAACATTGTTGTAGTTCCAGTTTGCTAGTTACTGGAAATGAGAAACTGGAAATCCCAAACTGAATGCACTGAAAACTGAATGCATTGGAAGTTGAACTGGAAACTGGAAATCCCAAAATGAAAATCCCAAACTGGAAATGCTAATTTTGAAACGAGAAACTGGAAATTCCAAACTGAATGCACTGGAAACTGAATGCATTGAAAGTTGAACTTTCCAGTTTGCTGGTTACTGAAAACTGAATGTGAGCGCCGCTGTTGCAGTTTTCGATGAACTTAAAACAAGAGGTAAAAATGTTAATATGCTCAATTCACAGATGTCAAGTTATAGTTCTTTCTCTTTTGTCCTTTCTATCCTTTTTTCTTAATGTTTAGCAGTTAATCGTGAAATTTCATCATTCTACTTCTAGTTCAATAAACCTTCTATTCAGAAGTTGTCCTTTAACTTTGCTTGAAAGTGCATGTACTTATCTCTATCTTTTTACAGTTCATGTTGTGACAAATATGATTCAGTGCATTATTTTGACTGGTGTCCTATGTTCCAATTATTTTGATCTGGAATATTATTCAAGGCAAACAAATTTTACATGTGGATCCAGATCCGATCCGCGGATCCGATGGATCTGAATTTGAATCTGATTTTTATGGACCCGATCGATCTGGATCCGGATCCGGATCTGGATACAGGTATGAGAAATGGATCTGGATCTAGTAGGATCCGGTCCAGATCCATTCGTTGCCATCCCTAGTCACGTGCACGTCAGAGTTATCGGTGGTGTTTACGGTGGCCTTTTTTGCCCTTGTCGTTTCATCCAAAATGAGAATGGATCGGGCTTTGTAAAAGGGGGGAAGGGTGTCACCATGGCGGATCTAAGACCCAACGGTTGAGTAGGCCTCCGTTAGACCCAAAACCAGTTGGTGTACCAATCTTTCATTCGACACGGTGGAACCGACATTGGATAACTGGTCTGCTAGGGATTTGAGGTGTTGACAGTATGAAGAGGCATCCGAAATTTTTTCCATACGGACTGCTGAGAATTCCTGTTCGAGATAGAGGGCTCGGGAATTCTTGTTGTCGGAAAATATGTCTTTTAGCCGATTTCATGTGATTTCGGCCGTGGAGTCTCGTTCAAGGATGGTGTTGAGAAGATCTTCGGAAATGGTACTGTAGATCCATTGTAGAACAACAACGTCAATACGTAACCACAGTTCGGGATCTATTTATTTGAGAGTTGGGGGAACCCGGTGTCACGACCCAAACCGGAGGGCCGCGACGGGCACCCGGATCCCACCCGCCGGGTACCGCCATTCGTACAACCAACTTCTAATCACAATTGAATACAGACTAAGCCGAAAGAAAATTATGAAACATCAGGTAACCATCTTATATATATATACATACTCATACCAAGACCGACAAGGCCATACATGACAACTAACCATATGACACCTGTCTAAAAGCCTCTAAAAAATACATGACATCACAAGGACAGGACAGGGCCCCGCCATACCATATGCGGATGCTAAAATATTGTACCACGACCAACTGCAACTCTAAAACAAATAGAGTGCTCCAATATCAGCTGAACCAGCAACCTACTAGCGTGAACCGTTACCCTCTTTAACTGAACATGCGGGCATGAAACGCAGCGTCCCCCGATAAAAGGGACGTCAGTACGACTGATGTACTGAGTATGTCAGTCATGAAAAATAGAATAACAGGGATATGACAACAACTGAAACCGAAATAACTGACCAACAGTAAATGCCTCTGAGGGCCCTAACACATATGTCTAAATGTCATGCACAATGCGGTATACATATACATCGGCCCCATTGGGCATCTTCCTTACCATAACAGCCTCTATGGGCATCATTTCATGTCGGCCTCTATGGACATAATATGTTTAAATGTCATGCATAATGCGGTAAATACATATATATTGGCCACACAAGGGCATCTTCCTCCCCACATCATATATATATATATATATATATATATATATATATATATATATATATATATATATATATATATATATATATATTGGCCCTTAATCAGACATCTTCCTTCATTAAGCCACACAATATTTATCATTTATCATATATCTCAGCTGATCAGGTGGTCTGCATTTCCCGTTTCCCGTGCCAATATACTGTCTTGGGTAAAAAATGAATGGGATGCAAATGAAAATGCATGAATAACAATAAAATATCATGAATGACATAATTTCCTTGTACCTTCGGCTAACACTGTAAATATCAACATCTTTTCTGTATGCCTCAATAAGGACTTAAGAACATATTTAGACATGCTTTTAACATAGGAATCAATAACATGAATATTCTTAACTTCTAAGAGTAGAACAATTTATGGAACAATATCACGATTATATTTCGTTACATGTAACATGCCAAAAGAAAGAAATAATTTGTCTTAACATACCTCGAATAATAATGAAACCAACCCCTTTTAATTTGCTGGAGCGTAGCCTAAAATTTTCACAAGCTGATCTCGTTCGGCTAATCATACCACTGCCTAACTTTACTAACCAAGGTGTATTGCTTATGTTTTCTTACTCTAACAACTAATGGTGTTACATGTAAAAAAAAGTCTACAAAGAACCTTTATATAGCAGGACCCCAATTAACTCGTCCCCCACCCATAATAATTTCCCCCTAGTCTCACCATCTGCCACAAACCCACATCATTAATTACCATGCAAACTTTGTCCAACAATGTGTCCTCTTATTAACTTGTATTGCCTTAGTCAATAGGAATCCCTTTTAAAGATTACACGTTTATCCCCGCTAAACTTTGTCCTCTCCACTTAAATTAATCAATCCCATAATTAATTAATTATACACACAGTTAAATCTTGATCCCAATTTACTTAAAAATTAATGATTTATAAAACCTTCATATACTCAATGTCATAATTCTTGTAATATGACACTAGTCCATAACCTCTTTGTGCGCATACCAAATTTATTTTTGAGCCCCGTCGTCACACTTGTTGTGTCCAAAATTATTTCGGGGTCTAATTCTTTTATATTCTAGTCTATTTATTAGCATACGTGATATCACATAAAATCCCCGAGGCCTTATTACGCTTAGGTGCTCAAATCATTGTCCAAAATTCTGGGATGTTACACCCGCTTCTTCGATGGAGAGATGTGGTCTAGAACTTTGTAAGCTCTAGCATGAATTTTGAATAATTCCGACCATGTGATATATTGACCCTTTTCAATATCAAGGGTGACTTTGATAAAGCTGTTGATGTTCGACACTGCAAGAGCAGGGTGAGGAGGAAGAATAGAAGGGGAAGGTGTTTTTGGGTCAAATGTTTGTTCAACAGACATGGATTACTATCAGAACATGAGAGCTTGAAGAAGATGAAGAAGCAGAAATGGTCGACGGTAAAGAGAGTTGGTCGACGGATTAAAGTATGGATTACCTAGACTCTTGATACCATAAAAAATAAAATATTTTTCGTGTCTCTTTCATTTACAATATTGGCAATATATACACAGTATACAAGCTGAAATTATGATAATCATATCTCTAATCAGATCACTAATTTGTGCTAATCAAATTACTAATTTATGCTAATCAAATCACTAAATATATACATTATTGAATATACACAGATTCTTACGTAATCTGTGTATATTTCTAAAAATATATACATAAGAGATACACACTTCTTACTTCATCTTGTTCTTAATAATAGTCCTTTTGAGTTTTTTTTTCTTTTCTTGATTATGGAGAAGAGTAAATCTTTCCCTTATTACTCTGCATCTTATTCAGAAGCAAGATTTGATTTCGAGGATCGAACGAAATCTTATAGTTTTAATGGACCAGTAGGGGGAAATCCGGAGGCGAAGAGGAGGAAAAGGATAGCTGGTTATAACATGTATTCCATGGAAGGTAAGGTTAAAACATCTTTGAGGAACAGCTTCAAGTGGATTAAGAGTAAATTCTCCAATAATTATTATGATTAGTGGTGTGATAAAATAGAGGGGAAATTATTAAGCATCTTTTGCTATAAGGGGTTGAACTTGATTTTTCCTCTTGTTTTTTTTTCTTCTTCTTGATATTGCCATGTAGCAAATGGTTTCTTATATATATATGTGTGTGTTTTTATTGTACTTGTTTGGTTTGCCTAGTTTGAATGAAGTTTAGTTTCAAGATGAAATTGCAAATTTGTATTCCTGCCTACTCAGTGGCAGATGCAAAAAATTTATTAAGGATATCTTTTTTTTTGGTACAATAAAAATATTAAAATTTTCTAAAATTATTCATACTACACTATTTAAATCTATTAGGAGCAAGATTTTCATTTCCTGATTGCATTCTCCGATATAAGCAAATTTTCTGCATATCTATGTGACCTTTATTTTCGAAAAAATCGACACAATTATTTGCCTTTCTCCAAATGTTAACAATAATCATGTTGTTGATTTCCAACAAATATTTGCAATCTTTAATAAATGCCCTCAATCTTATATATTGGTGCATGCATATTTTAGGCGATGAATCCTTTTTGCCCCTAACTTCACTTTTGGGGCTCTACATACCCACCAATCACTATCTCTTTGAGCATTTGACATTAATGGGATTGTGTCAAATCTTTTTTGCAACAAAGTTAGTGTCAGAACACAATTGTGTTAAATTCATTGAAAGAGATTGGACAAGGTTGGTGAGTTGACCCCATTGTCTAACCTTTCATGCCCCAAAAGGTTTAATTTAATATTTTGGTCGGCAAGGGAAAGAGGATCAATAATGAGTGCAAGTTATGCAAGGCGAGCGAGTTGGTAAGTGGCGAGGTGATTGGGAGTCTGACCACCCGACGTCGCGGGTTCGAATCTGTGTGGTGACAGTCTTTGCTGAAATATTGCAAGGGTTGTTGTTGGGTTCGTGTCCCGTTGGTCCTCTCCCTTGCAGGGCTGTCACTCGCGCATATCCCTCGATTTACATCCCACATGGCCAAGGGACCTCTGGTACAGGTGGGGAGTTTCACCTTCGGGACTTTCCCCTTCACAAAAAATAATGAGTGCAAGTTATATATAATTAGTTTAATTTTTTAATATGTTATTAATGTACTAAAATCAGTTAGATCAGATTATTATTCTATTTTCAAGCTATTATATTAGGCAAAACCTGTTGAATCATATATAAAGAAAGAAAATTACTACTCAATAATTTAGGTATGCGAGAATATCTTCACATAATTGTACTTTTTATTTCATCAAGTAAGTATAATATTTTTCTGTCTCAATTTATGTAGCATTGTTTGGATTTTGAGAATCAAACTTTTTTATTTTGACCGTGAATTCGAACATAAAAGCTTTGAGTTTTTTTATAAATAAAATACATATTTGAAAGAAAAATGGTCAAATTTGCCCTCCAACTATGCTTTATGGAACAACATTGTCCTCCATTAAACTTTGAGATCAAATATACCCTCACCGTCTGCAAACTTGTTAAATTTGCCCTCGGATGGACGGATATGTGAGTTGGACGCCACGTAGACGCCACATCGGATCCACGTCGGCAAATCACCACCACAAGCTACTGCCACTGCCATCTCCGGCATCAAAACAACACCAAAAATCATCATCGTCGACCATCAACAGACAACCCACAGATCTCCCAAAATCATCACTATTGTCGGAACTCATCGTGGCGGTGGTTTTTTATTCTTTAGTTTTTTATCCAAATCCGACCCAAAAATCCATATGTTTCCCCTCTTTAATTTTTAGCTAAGAATACATGCATCCACAATGAAATTAGATATTCTGAATCTGGTGTTGCCATTGAATTAGGTTGTTCTTGCAAAGATGATTTACCTGCTGCATAGGCATTGTGTTGAGGTATCATTCAAAATCAAAGGAAAAAAGTGAGTAGAACAAAATCATTAACTGCCAGGTCGCCGCCGACAGAAATCCACCAGCCGACCACCGTTGCTTCCCTCTCTCAGCTCTTTCTTACCACCGCCACAACACCAATAACAACGGCCACAACCCCTTCGTCTTCATCAACCACCGCGACCACCAATCCACCCTCTCGTCCCACCACTGCTTCTCCACCATCCGACGATGAACCACCATCGCCGCCACTACTCAACGAACCAAACGACACCTGTATAATCGATGTTTGGATGGCTAACGGTGACCAACCGAAAAACGGAAAAAAATCACATCTATCACTTCTCAAATCAGGCAACCTCGTATTAGTCAATGCGAATCAGATCAATGTTTGGGAATAATTAATAATTCAAAATATTTAAAAGACATGAAAAAATCACGATTAAAAAAAATTCATTTGACTCACGAAATCTGAAAAATGCCACATAAATTGAAAGGAGGGAGTAATACACATAGACAATCGACACGTCTAAACCAAATACATGAGTAATTAATTAAACAAAAAGAGCAATATTTCCAATAAAAAAAAATCACTAACTAATTAGTATCTTCTAAGTCAAATAGCTTAGAGATCTTGTGGTCCATAAGATCATGATGATTTCTGAAATCAATGGTGGAGATAGCCCTTCTATTGAGGCTCAATCTGTTGTCTTCATAATGCTTAGCAGCTTCAGTAATTGAGGCTAATAAAATAGGATAATTCTTGATGTTTTTGAGAGCATTAGGATGTGCCTCAGTTTTAGAAGATTGATTGATGTTTCTAAATTTGAAAAATGGAGTAGGTGAAGGAGGAGGGCTTTGATTACTATTCATGCTTGATTTTTTGCTCAAGGAAAATGAAGTACTGCTACTTGCACCACTATGTCCTTGCTCTTGGCTTTGTGTACTTGACTCCCCTTGCTTCTCCTGTTAGATATAATCAATTAAGTAAATTCAATTTTAAATTTAATACATGGATAGTATTAAAGGAATATATTTCTTAATTTTATTTATCAATAATGTATAATATATATAGTAATACAACAATATCTAAACTAGGTAACTAATCAACCTAATTACAATAGAAAATATAATTCTATATAAAAGAGGAGACCTAATTACAATAAGAATACAATTCTACCTAAAATAAGAGATATACAATTAATGTAAGAATATTTGGTGAATATTCTATTATACCCCCGCAGTCGAAGCGGGAGGCTCACGAACACTGTGATTGGCTCAAAAATCATCAAACAGTATGCGCGGAAGTCCTTTGGTGAAGATGTCGGCAATCTGATATCTAGAAGGAACATGAAGGACACGAACTTGACCACGAGCCACTTTTTTCACGAACAAAATGAATGTTCATCTCAATGTGTTTGTGCGCTGATGTTGGACGGGGTTGCCGGAAAGATATATCGCACTAATATTGTCACAGTAGACCAGTGTTGCCTTTTGAATCGTACAGTGAAGCTCAAGTAGAAGGTTATAGATCCAACAAGACTCAGAGACGACCTTTGCTACACCTCAATACTCTACTTTGGCACTGGATTGGGATAGTGTAGGTTACCTTTTGGAAGACCAAGACAATAGGTTATCTCCGAGAAAAATGCAGTAAACAGACGTGGAGTGTTGGGTGTCAGGACATCCACCCCAGTCAGCATCAGAATTAGCAGTAAGACTAGTGAGTGCGGACTTGTATAGATGTAAGCCGAAGTGAAGTGTGCCCGGACGTATCGTAAAATACATTTGATGGCATGCATATGTCCTTCCGCCGGATTGTGCATGTGCAAACAGATTTATTTCACGACATAGGATATGTCTGATCTCCTGAATGTGAGGTACTGCAGTTCCTTAGTCAGGCTACGATAGTGAGTCGGGTCTGAATATAGAGGGTCGGAATTAGCGTTGAGCTTGGAATAGTGTCCACTGGCGTGTGGGATGGCTTGCAAGACGCCATGCCTGCACGGTCAAGGATCTCTTCGGCGTATTTCTTCTGACATAGAAATAGGCTGTCAGAATGGCGAGTGACAGAGATGCCCAAGAAATAACTCAGGGGCCCAGATCCTTCATAGCAAACTCAGATGAAATGAGAGACATAATGGACCAACGAAGGGCATTAGATGATGTGGTGAGGATGATGTCATCAACATATAATAAGAGGTAAGCCATGCCTGGACCCTTGTTATAGATGAACATGGAATGATTAGATTTGTTATGTGAAAAACTGATAGAGGATACATAATCGGTGAACAACTGGTACCATGCTCGAGGAGCCTATTTCAATCCATAGAGCAATTTCCGCAATAGATACACATAATCTAGATGAATAGGATCCATGAAACCGATAGGCTGATGCGTATATACTGTTTCATGAAGATCCACATGTAAGAAAACATTCTTGACATCAAGCTGATGAATGTGCCAAGACTTAGATAGGGAAATGCTAAGGACGGTCCGGATGGTTACGGGCTTTACGATCGGGGTGAACGTTTCATCACAATCCACTCCCACCTATTGAGACATGCCATCACCTACAAGACGGGTCTTGTACATCTCAAAAGAACCATCAGATTTCTTTTTATGTCTAAAAATCCACATAGAACGAATAATATTAGCGTCATGTAGATGGTGTACTAGGTCCCACATCTTATTATCAATAAGATCATTATATTCGTCAATCATTGCGGCTTTCCAATTTTGGTCGGACAAGGCATCCTTCGAATTACGATGGATAGGGGAAGGGACAATTAAAATAGATAGGTTAAACAATTGTTTAGGTTTGGAAATTCCGTGCATGACACGGGTTTCTATTATCCGATAACGTGCCTCGGGACGCTGGATGGGATGAGGGAGGTGTCGCGGAACTATCGGGAAGAGGAGGAAGGGCAGAGGTGGCGGGATCGGCTGGTCGAGGCTCGATTTGTCGAGAGGTAGCTGCGGTATCACCCTGAGATGGGCTGTTCCGAGCCACCATTGGCGGAATCAGGTGGGCAGCGTGTCCCGGATTGACCGTGGTGTGTTCGAGTTCTGGGGATTGGGACATCCGATTATGTAAATGATGAATTAGAAGGGGGTTCAGGCCATTATTTAGGAAGTCGTAGGAATGCCGAGGTGGCGAGTTTAGTGAGGCAAAATGGAATTGAGACTCATCAAATATGACATGACGTGAAATAATTATTTTACGGCTTGATAAGTCATAACAAGAGTAACCACGATGATTGGTGGGGTAAACCAGAAACACACACGAAGAAGATCGGGGTTGGAGTTTATGAGTGGTCAGATGAAGAGGATCGCAGAGACATCTGAAATTATGCAAGTGTTAGTAGGAGGGGTTCCTACGAAACAGAACTTGAGTGGGCGACCGTAGAGCTAAAGACTTGTTTGGGATTATGTTAAGGAGATAGGTGGTCATGGAGATTGCGTAATGTCAGAATTGAAGGGGAATTGAGGCGTGGGCAAGTAGGGCACGAATTAGGTTGTTACACTTCGATGAAGAAGGACCTACAGACATTCCTTATTGTTCATCTCCACAGAGCAGGATTTTTTTCATTGTATAGTGGTGGTTCGGACTTTCCGTTCGGCTTTATCATTTTTGGAGGAGGTGTGAGGGCAGAAAAAATGAAAGGTAAGACCGGCTTTGGAGCAAAACTATTTGAATTGGTTATTATCGAATTTCCTGTCATTGAAAATATTTAATGCTTTTTGCAAATTATGTTTTTACGAAAGCACTAAATGAGGAAAAAATGGGGTAGACATGGGATTTATTACCAATTGGAAAAGTCCATAGAAAATTAAAATAATCGTCCAAAAATAACACATAATATCGATGGTCAGCCGTACTTAAAACAGAGGAAGTCCACAAATCACTATGTATTATATCGAAAGGCATTAAAGTACAATTTATGGACGCATAAAATAGTTAATTTAACATATTTCCCAAAAACTCAGGATTCATATATAGGAGTCTTAGAAATACGGTTGCATTGAATAAAATTATTGTTCTTAAGGGAGCGTAAATAGAATCTCTCGGATGTTCTAATCTAGAATGTCATAAGGAAGACGAAAGAGCAACAAAGGTTGATGGAATTGAGGTTGGTTTGTTGACGACGTTTGAAATAAGGTAGAGATCTCCGGTGTTGTCACGTCTCATTATTTGTCTCCCTGTCATAAAATCCTTCATAAAAAAACCAAAAGGATCAAAGTCAAGGGAAATATTATTATCAGTTGTGAAAGTCGCACAATGATTAGATTCTTAATGAGTTTATGGGCATGGAGGATGTTTTTTAAAATTAGTGGTGGATGTGGTGGGATAAGGATGAATAACCAAAACCGCGAATAGGAATGCCTTGTCCACAACCAATAATAATATTTTGATTTAAATTACTCAAATTGGAATAAGACGAGAGAGTACCTTGTGATGTCGTCATGTGAGATGTAGCGCCTATGTCCATATACCAATTTTCATTTAGAGCGTTGAGTGACATTGTGTTCATAGCTGCCTCAATGTCAGTTGGTGCATAAGTTGAGGGCAGAGGGGCATGTGTTGTGTAGGCCTATTGTGGACGTGTACCGAGTATGCCAGGTTGGGCTTGTTGGGTCGGAGGTGGAATCCATGAGGATGTCGGATACGGGAAAAGAGGAGAGGCCCATGACGGTGTGGCCCATGGTGAGTAGGCAGCCTACGACGGAGGCTACTGCCGCGGTCGTTGTTGGTTGTTTCCTGCCAGTGGGGACTGTCCCTTCCCACCGCCATTGCTGCTAGAATTTCATCCGCCGCGGCCTTTGCCGGACTGCCGCCCTCGACCGTTGTTGCAGGACAATCCGGCCTATTATAGGTCCTCGGGTTGGTGATGCTGGCTGCCAGAATCGGAGGCCCTGCTGTCAGCGGAGGGCCCGACGGTGGTGGTGAGGGCAGCATTTGTAATGCTGGCCTGAGTGGTGTTGCGTTTGATTTTCCTGATTTCCTCAAGAATTAATTTCGAACGGGTCTCATAAAAATATGGTAACGACATGCATTGCTGAAGGATGGAAGCAACGCCGTCATAGGATTCGTTCAAGCCTACAATAAGTTTCATGACCAATAGCTGATTAGTGATTGGTGCGCCAACGTTGGAGAGTTGGTCGGCAAACATCTTGAGTTCTTGACAATATGCAGATACGTTTGGGAAATCGTCCTGATGAACATTCTTCAACTGATTTTGAAGGTATAACGCACATTGAGTTTTGTTGTCGTGAAAATATTTTCCAAACGTTCCCACGTTTGGCAGGCAGTGGCATCGATCTCAATGATTGTGTGCAACAGATCATTAGAGATCGTGTCGTATATCCATTAGAGGACAGCGACATCCAAACGAAACCAAAGTGCATCATCAGAAGTCGAAGTCGAGGGTGTGTATGTGGACTTCAATTTAGGAGGGATGATGTGGTTGATAACTTCGTAGACACGACAATGGATTTTGAAGAGTTCCGCCTACGAGGAGTATTGACCCTTTTCCATCTCAAGAGTCACACGGATGAAATTTTTAATGTTGTTGACTGCAAGTGCAGGATGAAATTTGGTTTTGTCAGCCATGTAGGATGAAATTTAGGAGGAGAGGGGAGAGGGATTGGTCGAAAAAACTAGGGTTCTGTCATAGGGGAGTGGTGGCCGAGAGGGGGTCGGCGGCGTGGTGGGTATTTTTGTGTAGGGTTAGGCTACTGATACCATAAAGGAATATGTTCTTTAATATTATTCATCAAAATGTACAATATCTATAGTAGTACAAGAATATCTAAACTAGGTAACTAATCAACCTAATTACAATATAAAATATAATTCTACCTAAAACATGAGACATAATTACAATAGAAATACAATTCTACCTAAAATACGAGATATACAATTAATGTAAGAATATTTGGTGAATATTCTATTAAGTATTAAATGGTTTTTATATTCCCAAGTCACTTGAAAGATAACTCGAATTAATTGTTTATAAAAGTTGAATCAATAATATAATCTGTAAAATAAGACATGTTATCTATTATAATATGTTAAAATATAGTGATCGTGTAAAAATTCTTTATGTTGTCACTGTATGTATATTAAATAAAAAATTATATTGTCACTGTATATATATATTATAATGGTTTTTACGTTGTCACTGTATGTATATTAAATCCAAATATAATAAAATTGCATTTTCTTTTGTTTCCAATCCGTATTTGGTGTTTATTTTGGGGTTTCGACTAATTCAGATTCGCACCATGAAAAGTTCATTAAAGGGCAAAATGCACTATCATAATTTTTTTCATTTCCATAATCCAAACTCAATATCTCTAATTAAGGGTGCACTGATTTTATCCATACCATCCCAACATTGATAATAAAACTCCATCTCTTACTGGAACCTTACGACATATGAATTATCAATCCAATTTGTTGGTTAATGATTTCCTGTTTTCGAAATTAATTTTGGTGAATAGCAGTTAATTGCCAACCTCATATGCATGTGTATTTGGTTGGATGCATGTGGAAGCATTTATGTCATTTTGTGTCCTATTTTCGAATAAAAGTTTAGTTTTTTTTAACAGGATTATTGATACAATAAGAAACAAAATCAAATTGAGAGAGTCATTAAATATCTATTTCTCTTTCGTTCGGTTTAAGATGAAAATAGAGATAAATGAAATAAATGGTTTATTGAAATAAGATTATTAAGAATATGGCAAAAAAATCTCCATACTTTTTATTTTTTTGACACTCTTCTTTCATGCAAATCAAAAGTGGGGACAGTACTAGAGTTGAAGCGTAGTTTGAGAATTAAAAGCTAGAATTTATATTTTCAAGCTACAAATTTTGGAAAATAGCTAGGCAGAACATTTTCAGTCCCTCATTTTATTATTTAAGAGATGTATCCCTTTCATATACAGTACATTTTCACATAAAATGAAGAGAAAAAAACCAAGAAAAGGAGAAATAATTTAATTACCTCTGTTGAGTGTTCAGAAATATTGGAGAGCAATTTTCTATGGCCCTCCCTATTTTTTTGAACCCTTTTGCCTTTTGAAACTCTCTTCCTGTGGTGCAGTAATCCAACTCCACATTAGTACAAACGGAAAATATGAGAAAATTAAATAAAACAATTTAATTAATGATTATAGCAAAATGACCAAAAAAAGAACTAATGTACAAAATGCACTCCAGGTACAAATGTGCATCCTTGAAATAAATAGATACACGTCATTTAGTTATTAGTATGAAAAAATATTGATACATAATTAATTAAATTATGATCTCTGTTCTTAGTAAGAAAAAGAATTGAAACTATTGGACATACAATTATGCAATCCATTATTGTAGTGACCAAAATTATACACTTAGATTACTTAAGGCTCAAATATCTTTTGCGAGTATCACGAGAATTAAATTCCGGATTTAACAAAAACTAAGGGACCACACGCAGACACCAACCAAAAACAAAGGAAAAAATGAAAAGAGAAAAAAGATAATGAAAGAAATTATTAAATATGTAATGATGGCTCTTTGTACTCGTGATACAATTATCCTCTTGTATTGAACGGGATTATGTCAATAAGACTATGATTATACAATGAACTTTTTGAAATTATTTACTCTCTCCGTCACAATTTATATGATGTAGTTTCACTCGGAACGAAATTTAAGAAAAAAAGTACTTTTGAATTTTGTGGTCTAAAATAAGTCAATGATATTTATGTGGTTATAGATCGTCTCGTTAAGCGTAAAATGTAAATTTTAAAGTTAAATTATTGTCAAATAAATAAATGTGTCATTCTTTTTTAAATTAACTAAAAAGAAAAATATGTCATATAAATTTAAACAGATGGAGTATATACTTTGTGACATTTATGTGTGACGATCTGACTTGCCTTGGTCCTAAATTCTCCATTTTTTATGATTATTGTCTAAAAGGATGATCAATTTACCTACTATAATCATTTTAATGATCACATATGTAATTATAGCAACCTAAGTTTTAGTGAAATGGTAGGAAGGAAAAAGAAAAAGGGAAAAAAAATCTTTATGGGCCAAAATCTAAATTTTATAAGTGGAAAAGAAATATTTAATACGTAGGTTTAAGCATGTTAGGAACACTAGCCTCGCATGTATAATGAAAAATACAAAAGCAATAAATTAAACAAAACAACATGACCAGCTAGCTTTGTTTGTCCTTTTAATAAATAAAATGAGGAAAAGAAAATATTGTAATACCTCTCTACGTAAACGAATATTAAAATTTCCCTTTGTGATTTTTTTTATTTGTATATATTCATGAATCACGATTAGTTCTAACCAGGAATTAGAACTTAATACCTCTAAGAACAAAAGTTCATTTTTCGATTTGAGTTTGTGAGTGTTCAATATAGTTTATCTACCACAAAAAAAAAACTCTTGATTTCGAATTTTTATTTTTCAAAATTTATTTTCCTTTTACTTTTTTCCTAGAGTAGAAGCTTTTGTTCCATGGAAGAAGAGAGAAAATACCTTGTGAAATCAATGGATTGGGCATGCTCATCCTCTTCTACTTTGATGACAGGCAGTTCAGAGAGACCACATGCTAATGGACTTGTTGTAAAGAACTAACACAATATTACAAGGAAAAATTAGTGCTCAATACTATATATATATAAGGATAAGATTCACAAATAACCACTTTTCAAACTCTCGTAATTGAAAATTAGCTATTGTCATTGGAGTTGAAGTTGGTGGAATGGAGTCCTAGAGTTCCACCTCTATAATTTGAATTCCATGAAAATGACTATTTTTCAAAGGTAAGGCTAATGAACACTATTATACCAATAATATCTATTTTTTCTGTCCCAATTTATGTGATATTTCTCGCTTCTCGAAATTTAAATTGCATGAATTTTGACCAACACTTCAAGATGTATTCTTTTACCAAATTGATATGAAAAAAGTTGCAACTTATAGTAGTTTTCAAAAATATAAATTTTAATCTTAAAATGTTGAGTTAATCTAATCCAATCTAGCTTCAAAATTTAGTCAAATTGACTCTTAAAAAACCAAAATTACCACATAAATTGGAACAAACGGAGTATATTATAGGGGCCTGATTCACCAATAGCAATTTTTTAGCCTATATAATCGAAAAATAACCACTCATGTCCTAAATTTGAAACTCCAGGATTGTATTGGAGTTTCGATTGTGAAAATTGAAACTTCAGGATATTGACTATTTCTCAAAAATAATACCAAAAAGTGGTTAATGAACGTTGTATCTACACATTCTAGTAATAAAGGCCAACTGAATTTAGAAAAGTAACCTATTTTTTGTTAGATGTGAAACAAGTAGACATTTTATTAGATGTTTAGGAATATCATGTTTTTCAGGCATAACACAATGAAAATTGTTGCAACTTACTTCATTTTGAAGAGCAGTAGCAGCAGTGCCACGGAAGTGAGGCTCCACAGACAAAAGTGTGTGTAAAAGGGGAAAGGCAGAATCAGGCAAACTAGGAAATACTTGTCCAAAACTAGACTTTTGCTGTGGTGGCCTAAATGTTGTAGGTGGCTTCACTTTCTTCCAATATTCCTCTGTTGGTGAACCACACAACTTAAATATCTTGTGAAGTTGCTCAATCTGTAAATCAAAAATTCAAAAAAAAACATAGGAACATTAGTTTTTTAAGGGAATTTTTACCCTGCATAGCTGCCGATTAAAATAATAGACGATAAATGTATATTCTTTTTGTATATATACATATTTTATATATAACTAGTGTGTATTTTTTGTATATATGACTAACAATTGTAATTATTTTCGGCGAGCTGTAACTTTTTTCTTTTTTAAAATCTAAGGAAAAAAAGGTTCAGTTTGCTCATGTACTTTTTGAAATTGAGCAACCTTTGTCATTTGTTAGATTTTTGGTTTAATATTATCCTCACAGTTCAAAAAAGTTTCGTTTGTACTCTTGACCTTAACGGAGCTCTACTCTAAGGGTAATTTAAATCATGTCAAAAGTTGAGGGGTGGATTTACACTACTAAAAATTACTATTTTTTCACTGAAATCTTTCACTGACAAATGTTCAAGGTCTATTCCTATTGAATGTTGGTGGGAAAAACTTAAATGGTAGTACTTTCACACGGAAAAAATTAGGAAGTTTCCTAGCGTTTCAATAGGAACGTGTTTCCCACCATGCGTTTTCTCAATGAGTTGGTTCGGTGGAAATGAGGTGGAAAAATCATATTTTATAACACAAATTTTTCATTGAACGTCGGTGGAAAAAGCTTTTTTTCCTAGTAGTGTTAAACCATTTTTTCTCCAAAATTTGAATGTTTAGTTTAGAGACACCCTTTTTATGCTGGAACTCTGTTAGTGATAAAGACAAATATGAGACAATTTGCTAATAGTAAAGATACAAACGAACCAAAAGTGAAAACATAACACATAATTAAGCAACTTCAAATAATATTAGGTTAAATTTAGACCTTTTCTCTTCAAAAAAGAAAATCATTAATCTTCAATATCTAATTTCCTACAAGATTTGACATTTCACTAATAAAAAAATTTAAAAGATATTGTTTTACCTCATTCCTACCAGGCATAATAGGCCTTCCGACAAACATTTCAGCCAAAAGGCAGCCAGCACTCCAAAGATCAATTCCAACACTATAATCAGTGGAACCCAAAAGTAGCTCTGGTGCTCTGTACCAAAGTGTCACAACTCTACTTGTTAGGGGCCTCTTTGTCTTTGTTTGGTAAAAATTTGCAAGTCCAAAATCAGCAATTTTGAGCATCCCATTTTTGTCTATTAGCAAATTTGACCCCTTAATATCCCTATGCAATATCCCTCTCTCATGGCAATGTAGAAGTCCAGATAGCAATTGCTCCATGTAACGTTTTACCTGCAAGTGTGTATTTAATATACATTTTATTATTTTTAATCTAAAGATATAATCATAAAAAGTAAAGTCTCCACCAGATATCAAAGATCTTTTTTTAAAATTTTTTAACTCTATACCTTGTTGATCAATTAACCTAAATATCACCGCCACATTTGGACTGTCTTAGCTTCAATAAATTTACAAAGATACACTCATATATTCAAATTTCAAAGAGATAAATTGCAATTTACCCTTATAGAAAATATTCCTTCTTATTTTTTGGGTGACGATTAATCCCACTTTATATGAGTATCAGTAGTTATCTTTTAAGTTATAAAAGATTGATGCTTTGATGAGTATGTGTTACTTGTTTAAGGCTAAACAACAAAATCGGTAGTTGGTCCTATTCAGCATCGAATTAGCGACGAATTATAATTCGGTTAGCTAGGAGCAATTTAGAGACGAATTAGTGATTAGTTCGTAACTAATTTTAGTATTTTTTTTGTCCTGAAGTTTGATAACTATATTAATACTCTATTTTATTTGATACTATTTTCCATTTAATATGTTCCACAAAGAATAATATATTTATAGCCACACAAATATTATGATATGTTTAAGATTATAAGTTTAAACAAATTCTTTGTTAAATTTCATGCGTAGTCAAACATATTCCCATAAAATGAAACGGAGGGAGTAATTTCTTTTATCCAAAACATTAAATAATTAGGCACTCAATATTACCACAAATATAATTCCTCCAAATTGTGCAATTAAATCTATAATCAAAATTATTATAAAATAAGTAATTTCACCTGAGGCTCAGTGAGTTTTCCTTCAGTACGATTGACAAGTTTAGTTAAATCAGATTCCATGAAGTCAAAAACCAAATAAAGACTATATTGCATTCTTGAAGTGGCTAATCCTTCAAGCTTGATTATATTTGGATGATCAAGTCTCTTCAGTATTATGATCTCTCTTGCCATGAATTTCACACTCTCTGGTTCAGATGTATCAAATCTAACCTTCTTTAAGGCTACTATTTTCCCAGTTTTCCTATCTTTAGCTTTATACACATTGCTATATGTCCCTTGACCTACCTGCAAAAAAAAAATAAAAAATTAAATGTATTCTTGATTTGATATATTTATAATGCAAAACATGTTTATTGTTTTGATTAGCTTGATCAAACATGTACTAAGAAAACATCTTCGTGCGTCATGCACAAAGGCAAAGATCTTAAAAAATTTCATAAAATATGTAAGATATAAAATTACGATTCGTTCTATTTAAGGTTTCACAATATCGTAATTGATTTAAAGCAAATACCTTTTATTTTTTCTTAGCAAAAGAGAGGAGGAGAGGGTCGGAGGCGGATGTAGCATGTCTTCTACGGGTTCAACTAAACCCCACATTTTATATACAAAGTATAGATATTTATGTAAAAATTAACAAAATTTTGAATGAATATTAAATTTTATTGAACTCGTGACCCTGAAGTGCAATGAAGGGGAGATGTCTCTGTATTACCTTTAGGTCACAAGTTCGAGTCGTGGAATTAACCAACTTATATTTACGTTAAGGTAGGGCTGCCTATACTACACTCCTTTGGAGTGCAAACATTTTTGTACCCTATGTGAACGTAGAATATACTTTGTGCATCGGACTGTTCTTTTAGTGCCAAAGTGCAATAGATTTTAATAATAAGAATCTTAAGAGTTGAATCCATCAAATTTAAATCCTGGGCCGGGCTGCCCGGGAGTGGGAAACATACCTTAGCAAGCTTATGATATGAATCAGCAGTCTTTGGAACTAAACCAACCAAAACCTCTTTAGGAATATTATCAACAAGCCATTTTGGCCATCCATCCACCAATTCATCTCCTCCTATTTTCCTACCACCACTTGTACCTCTATGTGAACTATCATTTCCTATTCTAACTCCAACTCCATTTCTAATTCCATCCCTTCCTCTGATCATCTCCTTTTGATCTCGACTAGTTCTCTTCTCTTCTTCAACTACATGATTAATCCTCCCATTGATCCCTTCTTGCTCTCCAACGCGATCCAAATCCCTCGTTTGTTGTTGTTGCCGTTTTTGCATATGCTGTTTTTCAACTCCACTTCCTTTGACATAACCATTATCAACTTTCATCCTCTCAAGTCTCTCGGGAGAGAAACCATAACCCTTACCTTGAACACATCCCATTATGGTCTCTTCACGACGCGAATCTCACAAAAATCTTAACGTTTTGTGTGGAATATGAGTGGTGATAATAACTAAAGGGAGAATGCAAAGTACTAGAAGAAGAATGATATGACTAACGAATGAAGTATTATGACAAATAAAAAAAGGGAAGGAAATAATAAATCCAAAATGTTAGAGGAGTTTTAATTCTCTTTGTCCCTTTGGCCGGCAAATATTCATGGAATAATGTAATAATTGTGAAAAGTGTCATTTTCTAAGGTTTCTTTGCATTCACCGTCATGGAGAATAACATGGAAAAAAGATCATGAATTGTGTCTATGGTTAATGACCATGTTCTTTCTGTTTTCTCAAGGAAGTTCACTCTTGTTTTTGAAGATACAATTTTTTATTTATAATATGTTAAAAAGTTTAGACTGGTAGAACCTAGTCAAATTATAATTTATGTAAGTGTATCCAAAAAGAAGCACAATGGCAAAACTGAAGCAATCAAAGGGATACCGGTAACCTAGTCAAATAATTATATAATCTACTCGATGAGTATAAGCCAAATGGGCAAAATTGAAGTACGCCAAGGGATTACGAATTCAATTCTTGGAGTAACTGAAGTAGTGGGAGTAAAAGATAATTAATAAAAGCTTGAGGCTATTGTACCGATATCAAAAATAAATAAATAAATAAATAAATAAATAATAAAGAAAAGGTCAAAAAAGAGATGTAAGAATGTAAAAATGTAAAAGAGCACTTTAAATTTGATGCTAACGGTGCTCGCTCTTGTACTCTGTTATCATATTGCAATTATTGTTACCTTTCTTTATAATGCTTATCGATAGTATTATGCCTTGACTTTTTTATTTTTATCAATTCTTGTCTGACCTTCTTTGTTATGTTTTCTCCCAAGGTAGGGATAAGATCTGCAATATATTCTACCCTCCCTAAATATCACTTGTGGAATCACAATAGATATGTTACGTTGTCGTTGGTGATACTATCTCATATGCGAGTAGAAGAAATAGCACATGATTCGGAGGATTTGTTAAAACACTTTATTAGGCTAAGCCTTGTGTTATCATCTTAGGCATAATAAAATATAACGTATATTTTAATAAGACATTTTCCTGAAAAATCTGTTACCTAGAAAATATTTTTCTTCTTTCATACCAGACGCACCATATATCTTTGCCAACTCTCCAATGATTTGGACTTATGAAAGGGTCATGCCCGGCAAAAGAGCATTCATTGGCATTGCACCGTACGCATAAATGCAGTACTAATTTCTTTCATATAAGCATTCCAAATGAATACATGGATGGCAAGAAATGGAGTCCGAAACTTAAATGACCCACAAAGTGAGCCTTTGAACTAAAATATCCCACAATAAAAAAAAACGTGACATAAGTACTTTTTGTGCAAAAATTTCCTGCGCAATAGGGGTATATTTGTTTTGCCCAACACTTTATATAATTTTAAAATTTTAAAATTCACGTTTTTCTATACTTTGATCCTAGATTAGTCATGTTTCAAAACTCCAAAATATCAATATTTTTATATAGAACCTGATATCTTTTTCTGCGAACAATAATGTAGCATCAATACAACAAGGATACCTAAATGCTTGGATCGTCGTTTTAGGGATTGTAAAGTGCCCGAAGTAAGTTTTGTTTGGATACTTGTTATCAATATGAGTTGACTCTCGCGTGCATCTCCTGAGCTGCCTCCTAAGTGGGCTCCTGAATGGCTGGAGCCGGAGCTGGAGATGGTGCCGGAGCTGGATCCTAAGATATGAAAAATTATGAAATAATCAGTATAAATATTTTAATTTGTTAAAATAAGTATTTTAAACACTTACCTCTACGCTCTGAAAAATGTCGATGTCTATGAATGATAAGTTGTACTCTAGCTCCTTGCCACCTTGTAGATCACGAACTGCTCGTTCACCTGTGGATCACGAACCGGTGGCTGCACAGACACTAATACCATCAATGAATCACAATCTATGTGATCTGAAAATATTTACGCCGACGTATATAGAGGTGTCGACGGCCGATAAGAAGACGACGCCCGGTCTGAAGTCGACGGATGCTGATGGGCTAGAGAGATAACGGTAGCATGCTCGTCAGGCTCATCTACTAGACGGAGGCCTCCACCGCCACCACCTCGGCCATGATCCCCTCTGCCACGATCCTTTCGGCCACTAGCCCCTCGACCACCATCTCCTCTAGCCCCACCCCTCTGCCACCACCACCTTCACGACCACGACCACCTGATGTTTGATACAAGACCTCTAGAACACGCTCATACATACTTCTGACCTCTTGTGATTGTTGGATACCCGACTCGGCTGCTTGTAATAACTGGGAAGCAAATCCCGTTGTCTCGGGGATAGTCATATGCTTTATGCCCAACCGGCGCACCATCAGTACGGTCCATAGCTGCATTTGTTTGCAAATATTAATAATTGAATAAATTTGTAACGTAATAATTAAGACGATTAATTAATTTTAAGTATGGTAAACTTACCAACACCTCATACTGTCTCGCGAGTACTGCATTGTCCCGTGAGTACTGCATATCCTCGGCCATCTGGATCACATCTCTCGAGGTTACCAATCAAGTTGTGTGTGATCTGCCAGTACCACTCCATGTAAACATGGGTCGGAGTTGTATGTCCGACCACCGCTAATGTCTCAAGCCTCTGATCCCAATAATCAGTCTAGGTCTGCATAAAGGCTCAGTATGCATCAGTGGCGGTCGAGCGTTCATCCCACATATAATGGTTGTGCTCCCAAACAACCGACTAAGTTATATTTTGTACATGCCCAAACTGTCGTAATACGCGGTCGGGCGCGTGATCCTCAACAATGTCCATGTGTATCAATGGACACCGTGATATTCACACTGGCTCACCAGCCCTGCAAAAAACGCCGGCAACTGATCCAAAAATTGAACATACGACCTCCATATAAAAGCTGTAAAAATAATAACCCCAAATTAGTAAATAATAAAGATAAAAATAGTAAAAAAAAGATAATAATGTAAAATCAAACAAACTTACCTTATCCTTCGTCATATGATCAAGCTGATCCCTGAACGGAAGAATACTGGTAGTGCGTATCCACATCTCGGGATATGTCTCCCGCCCATCTCCGCACGTAGGGCATGCCATCAGCAATGAAGTCAGGCTAAGAGTACGCAACTACGAACTGAAAAGGCATCATCCTATCCCACACCCATAACTGAAAGGGCCATTAAAAAACTAATTTATTAGTCGTCGTTTCTAAAAGCTATATTTAGAATAAAATTACACACACTTAAATATATTACCTGGAGGAGCGCGTGAAATCCACCGACATCACTCCTACCGCCCATAGACGCTCGACATAGTGATCGATACAGGTAAGCTAGAACAGCGCCGCCCTAGCTGTAATATCCCAACTGATCTAGATCATCCAGAAATGACAAATACGTTAAGCTCACATGGTAAACCCGATGTGTTCGGAAACATGATGCCCCCGAATATGATGAGTAAATACAAACGGGCACGACGATCTAATTAATTTTTTTAAGTAATCATTACACTAACTACAATTAACTAACTAATATAATATTAATGATATTTTTAATCATAAACTAATGATGTTCAATCTTAAACTAACGATGTTCATTCCTAAACTAAGGACTAACTATTTTTAATTAATAATTGATAATTAATTAGATAACTAATTAGCACATTAACACATAAAATTACATAACTAATTAGCACATAAAATTATATTAACACATAAAATTAGATAACTAATTAGCACATTAATAATTAACATGGATTAAATAATTTTTTAAATAAATAAATTAACAAATAAAAATATTATTAGGAGATTAGTATATTATGTCTGATCAAATAATTAACAACTAATTAATAACTAATTAACAATTAGGAGATTATTAACTAATTAACAATTAACACTTAATCATGATTGGGATAAACAACTAATCTCCTAAGCAACTAAACAACTAAACTAATTAACAACCTGCTTAGGATAACAATTAACCAATTAACAACGAAACAACTAATTAACAATTGTTAATCATGCTTACAATTAACAACCAATTAACAATTAACTAATAAACAACTAAACAACAAATTAAAAAAAATTAAAAAATTTAAATAAAGGGGCTGCAACAGTGATCACGGCAGCCCCTATTGCGCAGAAATTTCTTGATAAAAACGATAATTTTTGAAATTCGAAACTATTAAACATTAATCATCCTTAGAATAATAATATATTTAATAATATAATTTGAAAATTCATGGTAAAATACTAAGATTGAAGGTTATTTTATGAGTTTTGGAATCGACTTATACGTCGCTTTATTCCGAAATCTGTGCTTCGAATCTTGTTCCTTGAGTTGAATATACCGAGAATCTTAACTTTCGGATTCAAATAAAAACCAAAAACGAGCTTTTGAGAATGTGGGACCTCGGATTTTGGCCTTTAATGGTGATTTTAAATTTTAAAATGGGGGGTGGGGACCGATCGGGAAGAAAATGATGGGCCTTTCATATACCTCTTCTGTGCAGGAAATTCTTGTGCAAAGGGAGTTAACACCGCCGTTATGGTTAAGTCTTTTTACACCGTATAAAAGGTATTTGTGTCATTTTTTAAAGTTGTTTTGGTTCAAATTCCCACTTTGTGGGTTATTTAAGTTTAGAGACTCCAAGAAATGACATCACTAGTTTTAGTTCCAATACGGAGTATGAGTTTGTTATAGGATAACTCTGACATAGATCGCTAATCATTGTTTTTCATTCGTACCGGGTCCCTAAGGGGGTGTTTGCATTTAACAGCCAACTAAATCACACAGGCAAAAAACAAGAGATTAATGTATAATTTATTTTCTCTGTTATCCTTGACACAATCCAAACACGAAAATGTTCAATGACTGATTTCTTACCCAATGAATACGGTTAACCAACATGTCAACTAATCAATTATGATAAATCGATCAAATTTTGATGTTTTTTTTCAATTCAATGTTTTTTTTCTCTGCAGTACCTCGACATGGGGAAAAACAAAATTATTTCGAAGAATTTCAAAAGAAACTAAAAAATGACTTTATCAAAAGTATTCTATTTCTAAAAAAAATAAGAATAGAACTTTCGGGAATTGAATTCATTATAAGATCTATTTATCCTTTTTAGAAGACGTTATGCCGCTACTCGGACTTGAACCAAGATGCATTAGCATTGCTTCCTAAGAGCAGCGTGTTATGTAAAAAGGACCAAAGAGGATCCTATCCCAAAGGAGAAGGAGGAGGAGTAGGAGCTAGCTTTAAGGGAGGAATCGAATGATTACGAGATAAACAAGGGCCTCGAAGATTGAATATGTTGCCAACCCTAGTCAGCAAGCTGAAAAACTTTCTCCTTTCTCTAATAATAAGGTAGCTCCAACCTATACAATGGGGTCGTTAGAAGGATCAAGCTTGAAAGGAATGGACGGGCGTAGACTTAATAGTGAACGCAGACCCCCCTACTTATAGATACGAGATCTCTCTGATTTAGTACTATAACTTGAATCAATATCTCAAATAGGGTGATATCATGCCTTCTGTGCGATAGAATTGGCACAATATCACGAACTGGCCGCCCTTGCTCAATTTGGCTCAGAGCTTGATGATGCGACTCAGGGCACCCTTTCGATCACACTAAACAAATTAAATATTTTTTTCATAATAGTGTTAAATCGTCAAGAATGCACCAAAATTATCAACCCCGAGTGACAACTATAGACCAGTCTGCTACAACTCCTTCTCTACCATCGAAGAAGCATGACCAATCAGCAAGTAAATGATCCAAGGTTTATCAATCTTAGATACCCGTGAATTTCTCAATTTATTATAGTAGAAATGACATAAAGTGTGAACCCAGATCCATAATACGAAAACCAAAATCCTATGAATAATAATGAAAGTACTTATTTTTTTTTCAAAAACTAAATATACAATTGATAAAAATGGAAGAAAGATGACACAACCTTTTATGACTATTGCTCATTTTGAGCATAAAACAGTTTATTCCTTATTTGTAAAGAAGTGAAGCAAAATAGCTATTAAACGATGACTTTGGTTTACTAGAGATATCAACATATTGTTTTAGCTACGTGGCAAGTGTTTTTCCTTGTGTGGATCCTATTTCAATGGGAACTTGATGAGTCGATCCACCTACACGTCTTGCTTTTACAATTATATCAGGAGTTACTCCACGTATTGAAAGACATCTATTGTGATCTAGTGGACCATGGAATGCTAAGTTGGTATTGGGAACCAGCTTGGGACTTTCTAAATCTCATTAGCAATAGTCTAGGAATGACAGCCGCCTGTACGAGTAGTGAAGAAGTATAGAGCACTTTGGTTGCTTGTTGACCAACGAAAAGCATAGGAGAAAGATGCACAAACGAAAAAGGGCTAAAAAAAGAAGTAATTTCATATATAAAAAGAGCGGTACATTGAACACGAACCCAATTGTGAATAGTTTTCTTACTCCAAGAGCGAAAAGAACATATAATCGGTTATACTATCCGAAAACACCTCTGGGTCCCCGAGGTTCCTTTTCTTCCACGTCTTAAGATCCGCTATCTCTATGATTTGATCTTTGCGTATCGGCCTCTTATTACATAAAAATGCAACTGTCTATACTTACAAGATTATTTTAACTATTTTATGGACAATTCAGAGCATCATTTTTACTTTCGACTGATCAAGAATTTGATCCTCGAGCTGAGGAAAATTTTCTTTTTACTGTATGGTATCATACTATCAGTTCAATATTATAGTATGTTATTTAACGAACTCACTGAGGCTAACACTGTCTCCACTGCTAACGAGTCGCAAAATGGGCAGTCCGAGATCAAATGGTCCCAGAGAGTCTTCCTGCAAGCATATGAAAGAAGTAGGTTAAGTTCTCTTGTGGACAAGAAGAAAAACTTCAGGTCGCACAAGAAAAGTGAAAAGGCGGAAAGTACCCATTTGATGCCCTTTAGTCCAAGGCTGCTGTCTTCATCAAAAACACCCTGTGAACGAGAAAAGAGGGTTGTCTTCGGTTGCTGAGATGATTGATCTTGTGCAATCGCACTTTGAGTTGTGCGCTGTAACAATATCAGAATGTAAGAAATTGTCAATTCTTCTATGAGAATAACACGAAGTCATGTAATAGTGAAGCAACATAACAAGTTCAGGAAGCTCCAGACTGAGAGTTTATCCTTAATTGGAAGCAGTATTATCAAAAGCCAAAACTAATGACGGCCACAATAAGCTATTTGAAACTGAAAATCAGAAAACATTACAGAGCAAACAAACCTCAGCAGCATTAGAAGATGATGGGATTCTGAAAGATTTTGAACTTGTATCCTTGTGACAATTGCCAAGACCAGCTGTTCCGGACGAAGTTGTTGCATTTTCATTTCCTGATTTTTTACGCACTGGAAATGCATGGCATGTCTCTTCAGCATCCAAGATAGACGAGTGCAATTCATGAGATGATGGCTTCGAAATTTCAGGGTGTGAATTCATTGGGGCAGCAACAAACGCATCAAGTGAGTCAGGCTGTGAGCTTGGTTTGCCCTCACTTCTTTGGTCATGATTTTTCACTTTCTCCAGCAGGGACGCCTCAGACAGCAATCCTCCAATGCTCAAGTTAATGAGATTAAAATCCCATGAAAATTTTGACTCAATGTGTGCCCCACACTCTGACGTTTCCTTCAACCCAAATGATCCTTTTGAAGCTAAATTGAAATCACTAATCTTTCCCTGAGAAGATGCTTCAGAAAGGAAGCTTCCTTTGCTAAAATAGGAACTAAATGTAGGTGGCTGCAATTCCACTATGTTCTCATGTTTCATTTCAGTAGATAGTTTACCCTGCAAAGACACTTCAGACAGCAAACCTCCTATACTAATATCAGAAACAAACTGGATTGGCTGCAAATCCAATTTATTTTCTGACTTGCTGATCTTTCCTTGCAAAGA
Organism: Anisodus acutangulus; assembly: GCA_029783415.1. Lineage (NCBI taxonomy): Eukaryota > Viridiplantae > Streptophyta > Magnoliopsida > Solanales > Solanaceae > Anisodus > Anisodus acutangulus. Next base: position 34,080,772 of record CM056502.1, on the reverse strand, counting down.
TGCCTCAGAAAATAATCCTCCAATGCTTAAGTTGGTTAAAATATCATCCCATGGATTTTCCATCATTGAAGGAACATTTTGCTTTCTTACTTCAACCTAGAAAGGATTATCAAGGGCTGAATTTTAAGATGTCTAGCTATTTCTGCTAGTAAAAAAATACATCTACTGACTAAAACAGTAGTTAGACCAGTCCTGGAACACATCAAATATAATCACAGAAGGTAGGGTAGTCGTTAACAACTGATCTTAGCCCCTCATATGTGCTAAGGGAACCGCACCCTCCAGATTTTGTGGCATTAAGTTTGGAAGGCAATTTTAACTATTAAATTATCCATACTCCTATAAAGAGACCATGTAAAGAGACATCTCTGAGTATTGAGTCTTGCCCATATTATCACTACAGCAGTTTGATTGACCTGCCAGTAATGAGGTACATCTAATGCATTGGGCTCTCATTTATGAATTAATTAAAGCTTTTGCAACCGGCAGCACTAGCAGTATCAGTAGTACTGCCAGAGTTCCCCACAATCACTGGATATTAGGGGCAGCATTATTTTTCAATCTGTTCAACTTTTCAGCAATAGTTCCTAACTGAAGCAAACTGACATCAGCAAAATCCTAAATGGCTTCAGATTGAATGACTGGGAATATTTACAAAAGAACAGATTAAGAGAGGGAACAAGACAGGCATAATTACTTACCTTATGATCAACCGGTATGTTCGAAGCCATCTTCTGATTCACAATTACATTTGCATGCTCATCTTTGCAGATTGGTTTACTAAGCTCTTCATTTTTCAACTTAGCTCCCTCTACTTTGTCATTTGTTATGTCCATTGCAGCAGCAAAGATTCTCTTAGTACCCCTTGATTGTGAACGCAGACCAGAGGGTTGGGAGATATCAGGTACCTCAAAAGCCTTGAGCTTAAGATCAGAAAACCAGCCATACCTAGAAAATCGAGACAAATTAAAATCTTCTGATTGAAGCGCTATACGCTAAGAAATGAAATCACACCAGCTAAAACCTTAAGCGAAAAATGGCAGGACTTTCTATTGCTGCATACACTTCTCCTGCAGAAATGTTGGTATCTTTTGAGCTCCATCGTTTCTGTGATGCTATGTTTCCTGTATTAGTATCATAGGGGAATAGAAGGAGCTCCCCTAACCCCAAACTTGAAGAACTCCACTTTGTATTAAGGTGCTTAATCACCGATGATATCTTCTTCTGAGCACTTAAAGTGAGCTCCTGGAACGGATTGCAGCCATCCTACCAGAAATACCAAAACTATCAAGGGTTATTCCTGGTGCATTTTAAGCAGAGTTCTATTCATTTAATGCATCACTCCATTGTTATACCTTCTCCAATCTCTGTCGGGTACGTTTATTTATTGGAAAAAGCTGTAGCTTAATCTTCTTATAAGAACCAAGCTGTTGACTTCCTGCTGCAGCATGTCCTTTTGTTACAGGGGAACAAGTCGTCCTTCCGGGAAGCTTTTGACAAGATACCTTAGAAGCTTGTAAGGGTAAAATCCCATCATTTTCCCCAGCCGAAAGATTTCCACATTCCCCTGGAAAGTACACAAGAAAAGTCATATCTCCAGTTGAGAGACAAGCCAAACAAAAGTGGAACTCATTCAGAACACTCAACATACAGCTAACCAAACTCCCGGTTCATGCGTGTAAACTTAAACGAGACGGAAAATGAAAACAACTGTCTACAAATTCATGTCAGCTGCCTAACCTGCTGCATTCAGATTCTGCCGACCAATCCTACGTGTTGCTTTCTTTGATGCAACATTCTCCTTGTCACTGTATTTTTCATGAACCTCACCTATCTTTCTCTTCATCGATCGGCTGCATTTCATGGCAGCTTGCTCTGCTGCAAAAGAAATTTAATGACTGAGTATTTCCATTTATTTTTTACTTCAGAAATTTCATTCATGTGATTCAACAAATCTTTTCTCTATATTACATGTCATTATCAAATCTTTAGCAACAGCAGACTTGAAAAGTTCAGTCTTATAAAAGCACCAAATGGTTAAATCAACATCTTTTTCTCGTAATGTCAATCAATCCAACGATATAAGGAACATCAAAAGTCAAACAGTAAGCAATCAGTAATTAGCCTCGCAAGTGTCACCGCCAGCAAGTCTAGCAATGTTTCCTCTCATCTGGTTTTCCAAAGACATAGTAATAGGTAAACAGAAGTCACAAATAGTTCCTTGAGCAATAAAAGAAATTAGAGCTTAAATAAGGTACAGTAAATATCTCTTGATTGACCTTATGCCCCAAACTTGCAAATGAAGCATATTCTTCCTATCATTGTTTATCTCACCAGTCAAAGTACTACTTTCTCCACTAAAATGCAGAAAATTAGTCGAATACTCTTTCAATATGCCATGAATCATTTTTGATCTCTGTATACACTTTCAAGCCCCTTAATGTTTTCACTATAGCTTCTCAGTTTAGAAGATTGAACTAAATCTTTAAATTGCAAAGAGAGAACGATCTAATGAATCTCCTACAAAGACAACTTCCATGAACTCTCTCTTTAGCCTTCATGGCCCTCTGTTCAAGTAACTCTTCTTCTATTCAAGCCTTGGATAGCGGTTCTGATCTTATTTGTATCCTAAAGAATTATGGACTTCTTAATAATGCACCATATAGCACACTTTATAACTGTGGTGTCCGAGCCAACTTGTGTCTACCTCGACAAATTCCACAGGATACCTACTACCTCCCACCAACTGGGTAACTCTCTGTCCACTTACACGTAGATAGATGGGAATAAATCATCTAGTGTTTTGCCTCCGCTCATGGTTATTGACTCACTTCATTGACCACTAGAACACACCCTTGGGTGCATATAGCACACTTTTCCTCATTAAAATATTTTTGCTTTCAGTTTCCTCAACAAATCTACTGTTTCCTTTTTAGAGCTATGGATCACAAACTGTAAAATGTTGCTCTTAAAAAGAGCTCCTTTCATTACTGTCTTAACATCAACTAGGCTAAACTCAAAATATTCTCTGCCACCTATTTGATGTCTGGAATCCATTCCCATTACTATCTAAGACCTTGTACAGTCCAGTACGAATTTCACATCTCATACATTATAAAGTCGGGTTTAAACTTAAAATTGAAGGCTTCAAGAACAGCTCCCCACCAATTGTCAAGGGTGATGGAAAAGGGTTAAGCCAAAGCTTGGTCAGATTGAAGTCAAAGTATGTCAAACTCTTTCCTGAGACCCTAATTCACAATCAATCCTAAACCATGTCTGTCTTTGTTTCCCACTTTAGCACAGATTTCCGGCTTTGTTAAAATACCAAATTCAGTAGAGAGAGAGAGAGGGGGTTGATTAACAATTACTCGCATCGTCCTAATTTACATGATAATCTTTCTATTTGAGTACTCCTAAAACATCTGGCAGTATTTTGCGGATCATAATATTCTAAAATTATTTTCACAAATTTCAAGAATCCAAATAAATTTAACAATTCAAAATTTGAACTTTGATGTGATATTCTTCTATCAAACTAACTTGTCAACCACTCTTACAGCCTCTTGCAGAAATGCAAGGTAAGGTTGCGTATAATAGACCCATGTGGTCCAGCCCTTCCCCGAACCCCGTACCTAGCGGGAGCTTAGTGCACCGGGCTGCCCTTTTTTTACTTTCCTTATTAGTTTGTCCCAAAAAGATTGACACGTTTCTATATTTAGAAACAATTTAACTTTATGAGATGATTTACAGTCACACAAATATCTAAATCTTACTTTATTTCTTAAACTTCGTGTCAAATCAAACTAAGACAAACTTTTTGGGACGGAGTAGTTTCTAGCAGACATCAAATTTCTTCTCCTTTTTCCTTATCTTTTGCATCTTCTTCCGTCCAAACAGTTCAAAAACACCAAGCAGTTCCTTTTTTTTAATTAAGCAAGGTATAACAAAACTGAATCACATCAATGGATTGAAATAACACATATATTCTCATACCAAATTTCAATTGAAACTCTTCTAATTCTAAAGCAGCAAATTCAAATTCAAAGCCATTCAAAGGTCAATCAAACTATAGGACCCATTTGGCCATGAGAATTATTCACTTTATTTGAAAATAAACATTGGCCATGAAAATTCCTTTTGAATTTGGAAAACACCTAAATCTCAGTTTTCACCTTTTTTTTCAGTTTCAGTACATTCAAACAAAAATAACAAAAATATTCTTACCAAAAACTATAACCAAACACAACTCCGTAAATTCCAAATAAACTGAAAAATATTTCGTTTCTATAGTGTGCCCAAACGCCTCCTAATATTTGGTAACCGGAGCTAGGGTTTTCTTAGAACAATGGAAAAGAGAACTGAATTGCATTGATGCGTGTCGATTCCAATCGAAAATCTTCCAATTTCCGTAGTGACAAGTTCAAATTCAATTAAGTCAATAGATAATACAAACAAATCAACAACGCAGATATACATACACATATCAATTCCGATTGATTTTTTTTTCAAATTTAGATCTTTAAATTACAATTGATTAAATAGATTCAAACTCCAAGCAATGAAATTAAAATAAATTAAAAAAAAAGATAAAACAGAAAATTCATACTTGCCTGGAGATGCAAATAGTGGGCGGGAATGAAATATTTTTGAGAAACTCACCGCCTATATCTTTTTTTATTTTGAATTGAATCTTTTTTTTCCTTTTACACGTATTTATATGTGCATTTTCAAGTTTATTTTTCGCTTTTTCCGTTTAGTTGGGCTTTTGCGTAATGTAGCTGTAGAGCCCAAACCATGTAATTAGGCCTTATATAATGGCCCAAAAGGTATTTATTACTCCTCTTAGCTACTTAGGCCTCATTTATTTTCATTAAGACTAATTTTACGTGGGTTGCACGTGCTTTTTGCGACTATCGATAAGAAAGTGTATAGAATAAAGAAGAGTAATTATATAGAATTGAATCTATAATAAAAATTAAATAGTTAAAAAAATTTATCACCTTATGAACTGATCCCACATTATACTATAATTAATTCACATGAGTTAAACAACACAAATGTCTTAATCGATGACTACTCATTTTTATGTTATTTTTCATGAAATAAAGGGAATTATTTACCTGAAATTTGGAGTTGAATAATTAACATAAAATTTAATAACAAAAAAGGGCGCCTGAACATAAAAGGAGTTTTAAGTGCTTAAAATTTTCTAACGTGACTTTCTTTTACAAGTTTGGTATATTACATACTTTAATAAGGGAAATTAATAATTCAATTTTAGTTAATTTCAAAGTCCTAAATATTAGGACTTCTTATGTACTTCAAATAAGGAAAGACTTTAATAAGCAATTTTAGTTGATTTTAGAGTCTTAAATTTAGGAAAATAGTTAAATGATTATACGGTCGAATGTAAACTCTATTTTTATGTGTGTTGCACATGTATCTCGTACCAATAAATAAATAAAAATATGGCATATATTATTAAGAAAATCCCCAATTTCTAGCCCCTAGTATTTTACGGTCGTTGAGTGAATATAGGAGAATAATATATACAAATTAAAAGCTTCAAGGCATTCTCCTACTTGAATAGGACTCTTTAAGCACTTAGAATCCATCTCAAATTTCTGCGTATTGAGAAAGGTAAGATTGTCATCACATGAGGATTCGATAAAGTAAGATAAACACTTTCCGGACCTTTTATTCAAGGGATCCCTTTATTCAATATACCAAAGTTTAGTCAAGCGAAATGTTGTTGGAATTTGAATATTTTTGTTTGTAATTGTTTCCTGAAATTATGACTAATTTCAAAAGAGATCATCTTGTTTTGGAAAATCAAACAGAAGATGTTTTCTTAAAACATACTCCTAAAAGAGTAAAAAGGCAGGTTCTCATAAAAGCTAACACAATTTTCCCCAAAAAAGCACTCGCACAAACTTTCTAAACGTACTTTTTAACTGTCTAAATGCCAAAATTAAAGGAAATATTTTATTCTTTGTTTTTAAAATTCTTAATATTAGCTTATTTCAAATTTTTATAAAATATTCCAACAATAATTCTATTTTCAAATAGTAAAAACATTGATCTAACGTAATTAATTTAACGAAAATTGTAGGCATACCAAGATTTGTCTGTCCTAACCTTTAGAATAAAGTCACACCTCACACCTATGTATAGTTAATTATTATCTTCAATGATCGGAAATTCTTCGACGAGCTGTGAAATCCAATATAAATCATCACCATAAGTGTTATTTCATTCATCCGTTGAGGTTACCTTACACATCATTTTGTAATGTTGATACATGATACCATAATCAAACTGACATTTATAATTGCCATACTCGTTTTTGGAGATAATTGCATTTTAATTGAGTTATTAATATAAGAAAAAGAAAAGTAAGTAAAGTAAAGAAAAAACCCTTCTTTTTCTTTGAGCCCACCCAATCAAAAATCTTCATTTTCTCAAAGGAGAATCGAAAAATGCCTTGATTCCTCCTCCGCAATGAAGGAACGAGTCGATTCCCCTTTCCTTCTTTCGGTAGCATCAAGAAAATAGATTCAAATTAACAAGTTCCGTCAAATCAACATTGGGATTAAAATAAAGTGAAAAAGTAACTTACTACAATTTTATTCGAATTATAGAAAGAAACGTCTACATCATGTGATTGTTTCATATCTCCTATAGCCAAAAATAATCACTACTCACCTTATTACAACAATGGCTCCTATCATTTTGCAACATGCTTTTCAAAATTCTGTACACATAATATTTGATCGAGCAAAGTTTGAGATAGCATAGAGTGTAAAATTAGAAAAGAATAATTCCCCACTTGAGAAATTACAGTCTATAATAAGTGGAAAAAATACATATTTAACTCTATGAATATAATTCGTAGGATTAACCATTACCTGATCCTTTAGGGAGAAAATTTCGGCTAATTATGCTCTCCAACAACAAAGACTTCCCGGAACCCTACGCGAAAACACCATAATTCAATCTGAAAGAAATAATCTCCTCTATTATTTTCATTGATTGAATAGATATATATACAAGTTACAAAATAGGAGAATCATATTCCTATTCTATTCCTAAAACCTTATTCTACCATAATTCTAACTATACAATTATGGTAAGTGTATATCCTAAATATGGTAAGTGTATATCCTAAATATGGTAAGTGTATATCCTAATCTAGGTAACAAATATACTACAATATAAACACAATATACTTTCCTTAATATACAACTATGTCCCATCGCTTTTGTCGCCCTAGTACCGTGAATGGCCTGGACGAGTTGGGCCATTTGGGCGCCTCTGTTTGAGCTACCACTGCTTCCATCTTTGGCTGCCATCGCCATCGCTTTGTATACCTGTGATATATACTGATGTATATTCAATGTATATCACAGGTATATTACCTTTGTTTAACACACCCCCGCAGTCATAGCGGGCGGTCTTCGAACGCTGAGACTGCTCCTAAAATCTTCAAAGAGAACCGCTGGTAGACCCTTTTTAAAGATGTCTGCAATTTGATAACGAGACGGGATATGGCATACGCGAACGTGACCATTTGCAACCTTTTCACGGACAAAGTGAATGTCCATTTCGATATGCTTAGTACGTTGGTGTTGAGCTGGGTTACCTGAAAGGTAGATGTCACTAATGTTATCGCAATATTCCAAGGTTGCCTTCTGAATGGGACAATGAAGCTCCAAAAGCAAATTACGTAGCCAACATAATTCGGAGACCACATTCGCTACCCCTCGATATTCTGCCTCTGCACTTGAGCGTGATAGCGTTTCCTGACGCTTTGCCGACCAGGAGACCAAGTTGTTGCCAAGGAACATACAGTAGCCAGAGTCGACCGTCTGGTATCGGGACAACCACCCCAATCAGCATCCGTGTAAGAAACAAGTGTGGATGCAGATGAAGGATACAAGTGCAACACATAGTCCAGTGTCCCCTAAATATACCGAATGATGCGTTTGATTGCATTCATGTGCTCAACCCTTGGATCACGCATGAATAAACACACATGCTGAACCGCATACGTAATATCCGGTCTAGTAAAGGTAAGATCTTTGGAGGGCCCTGCCAGATCGCGTGATAGCGGGTCGGGTCCTCGTATGGTGCACCTATCGCGCACTTAGCTTTGGGTTTGCATCAATCAGGCGTGGAAGTGGACTTACAGGATGACATCCCACCTCTCTATGATCTCAAGTGACATACTTTCATTGAGACAAAAACAAGCCACCTGAATGACGCTGACGGCAATCTCAAAAAATAACTCAAAGGCCCTAAGTCTTTCATAGCAAACTCGAATCGAGCATGGTCATGATAGACTGGCGCAAGGCATCGGAAGAGGCGATCAAGATGATATCATCCACATACAATGTAATGTAGGCCAGGGCGAACCACGGCGGTAGATGAACAAGAAATTATCTCGACTGCTGTGAGTGAACCCAATAGTTGAAACAAAGTCAGCAAACCTCGTGTACCAGGCCCTTGGAGACTGCTTAAGCCCATATAAGGACTTCTTCAACAAACATACATGATGAGGACGGTTTGGATCCCTGAAACACAACGGCAGATGCATATAGACTGTTTCCTTGAGATCACCATGTAGGAAAGCATTCTTGACATCCAACTGATGAATTGGCCAAGTCTTTGAAAGAGCCAAGCTAAGCACAATGCGAATGGTAGCCGGTTTGACCACCGGACTAAACGTCTCACCACAATCTATCTCAACCTGCTGAGTCTTACCATCACCAACAAGTCTTGCCTTATGTCGAGCAAAGGACCCATCTGAATTCTCCTTATGAGCAAAAATCCACATAGACCTGATAACACTAATACCATATGGACGGGGCACCAACTCCCACGTCTTATTATCAATAAGAGCATTATATTCATCAGTCATTGCAATTTTTCAATTTGGGTCATTTAATGCGGATACAGGATTGCGGGGCAAAAGGGATTTAGAGACATCAGAATGTAAATTAAAATGTCTTTTAGGTGTAAAAATACCCCGCTGACTACGAGTGACCGGTCTATGACTCGAGGAAGAATTGAGGGAATTTTGGGAATTTTTTGGGCTCGGGACGGGTGGCGTGAGCGATGGGCATCTTGGCCCAAATCGGTAAATGGACTCGTCGTCTGGACCGATTCCGATGGTGAAGATGTTGCTATGGGCGATCTTGTGGGTCCAGTAGGCGATGGGCCATTGGAGGATTTTGGGTGCGGGAGATGTCCGAAAAATTATGAATAATATACGGGGATATTTGGCCATCCAAAAAATTATACGACTTAGGCTCGGGAGTATGAACTTTCGTAAAAGGGAATTGGGTTTCATCAAAAATGACATGGCGATTAATTATGATTTTCTTGGAGGATAAATCAAAACACTTATAACTACGATAATTCGACGGATAACCCAAAAATACACACGGGGTAGACCGAGCCTGAAGTTTGTTAATTGTGGTGGATGGGAATAACAGATAACACAAGCACCCAAAAATTCGAAGATGAAAATAAGACGGGTCCTTATTATATAGGATTTTGAGGGGGGGGGAATATGTCAGACCTTTAGAAGGAATTATGTTAAGAAGATATGTGGTCATTTGTAGAGCATGATGCCAAAAATATGGAGGTATGGAGGCATGGATTATGAGAGTTCGAACAATGTTATTTATGGAACGAATTTTGCGTTTGGCTTTCCCATTTTGTGAAGATGTATGAGGACACGAAAAACGAAAATTTATTCCATTATTAGCACAAAATTCCCGAAACTCCCTATTGTCATACTCTTTCCCATTATCACATTGAATATTTTTTATTTCTCTTTCGAATTGAGTACGAATGAATGCTCTAAATTTGATGAAGACGGAAAACACTTGTGATTTATTCGCAATTGAAAACGTCCACAAAAATCTAGAATAATCATCTAAAAAGAGAACATAATATCGATGACCCAATGAACTAAGAACATGAGACGTCCATAAGTCGCTATGAATATCAAATGGAATTGAAGTATGAGAATTGGAGTCTACAAATGACAACTTAACACTTTTCCCTAAGGAGCAAGACTGACAAAGTGGAGTACGACTCGTACCCTTACATGAAATAAAACTATTTTTATCTAAAATGGATAAAATAGAAGATCCCGGATGACCAAGACGAGTATGCCACATTGAAGGAGAGATGGCTGCAAAAGCTGATGGCAAGGCTTGACTCGATAGACTGAAATCAGGCATGATAGGATACAGATCCCCCCTACTATCACACCTCATGAGATGACTCCCCGTCTTGAAATCCTTCACAGAGAAACCAAAAAGATCAAATTCAACGAAAACAGAATTGTCAGTAGTGAAATTTCGGACAGACACTAAATTTTTAATCAATTTAGGAGCATACAAAGTATTTTTCAAGAGAAGGGGTGGATTGGGGGGAGACAACGTTTTCTGACCATAACCCTGAATTGGAATAGAGTTGTCATTACCAACAATTATACCCCGAGGGGTGCTCAAATTGGAATAAGAGAAGAGAGTACATGATTCGAAAGTCATGTGAGTAGTGGCCCCGGTGTCCATATACTAATTTGGGTCCGGTTGAGTCAATCCCAACGTGTGCATCGCGGCCTCGATATCGGTTTGAGTGGGACCTGCTGCATGATGGGCTTGCAGAGGTCGGGGCCTAAGAACTCATGTCCGTGACGGAGCTGGGTCGTAGCTGCTGTTCTTTGCCGCCGGCCATCGCCATGGGCCGCCACCGCTGGGTGTTGGGCACGGGCTGGCGACCATCGGCGGCCGGAATTCATCGCATGATTGTATGCGGCTCGGCCCACGGCCCACTACCCCAGCCCCACTGCCATGGGCCCAGAGGGGTGGTGGGCCACTGTTCATTGGATGGGACCCGCCGCCTGCTTGCTGACCACCGGTACCGCCACTAGAACCACCGCGTTTGCCCCCGCGGTTTTTGTTATTATTCTTGCGATTATTCTTGCCGCCATCATTATTATGGTTTTGGCCCAAATTATTAACAAAACCCGAAGGACTAGGAGAGGACGCCACCATGACGACTGGGCTTGCTCCGGTAGCCGCATTTTTAGCCAAACCGGTTTCTTCCAACGTAAGCATGGAGCGGGCTTGATAGAAGTCGGGAAGAGGGTTGCTTTGGCGAAGGAGAGTTCCAACACCATTATAGGCCTCCGAAAGACCGACAACCAACTGTAGAACTAGACGATTATTCGTTATTGGTGCGCCAACATTACGGAGTTGATCCGCCAACTCCTTTAGTTTCTTGCAATATGCAGAAACGTTCGAAAATTCGTCCATTCGAACGAGAGAGAATTCCTGCTCGAGTGTGACAACACGGGAGTGTTTGTTGTCTTGGAATATGTCACGCAATCTATTCCATGCAGCCATAGCCGTGGTATCCGGCTCAATAATCGTCTGTAGAAGGTCCACCGAAATAGTGGCGTAGATCCACCGGAGAACGGTAGCATCAAGTGTAATCCATAACTCAGGATCCTCCGCAGGAAGGGGTCTAGCGGGAGGAATGATGTGATGAAGAACTTGATAAGAGATAACGTGAATTTTAAACAACTCCGCCCACGTCGCATATTGGACGTTTTCCATCTCAAGGACAATAGAGATACTGCTCTTGATATTGGAAACCGTGAGGGCAGGGTGATAATTGTTCTTAGACATATTGAAAGAACAAAGAAGAAAGGGAAATTTAAGAGAGGTGTTTTTGAGAGCGGAAGACGAATTTTGGAAGAGAAACCTGAGGGGGGGGGGGGGTGTCTCGGCCAAAGGGAGGACAAAAGTTGAGAGAAAAACTTTTATTTAGACCTAGTCTCTTGATACCATGAAAGAAATAAACCCCTCTATTATTTTCATTGATTGAATAGATATATATACAAGTTACAAAATAGGAGAATCCTATTCCTATTCTATTCCTAAAACCTTATTCTACCATAATTTTAACTATACAATTATGGTAAATGTATATCCTAAATATGGTAAGTGTATATCCTGATCTAGGTAACAAATATACTACAATATACACACAATATACTTTCCTTAATATACAACTATGTCCCTCTTGTTTTCTTTGCCCTAGTACCGTGAATGGCACAGACGAGTTGGGCCATTTAGACGCCTCTGTTTGAAATCGCCATCGCTCCTTTGCTTTGTATACCTGTGATATATACTGTTGTATATTCAATGTATATCACATGTATATTACCTTTGTTTAACACAATCAAATTACTGCAAAAAAGAAGCACAACGACAAGGAATTAACCATAGAAACTAACTAAATTCCATAAATACATTTATACCATCATAAGCACCGATCAAACACAAATCAATCATTTACAGACTCATGTACACAAAATAACCAAAGCAAATATAAACAGATAAAATTACATATACATAAAAACGCGCAAAAAACACACATAAATAGATGTAGAAGAATCCATCATAGGCACCGAGGACAATGATTTTAACCTATGTAAACTATAAAAGATTTTATATAAAAAAAAAAAGAATACATCTCAAAAGAAAAGGCTACCGGACATGGTCTTAAGGAGGTTTTTTTTTTCATCCATTGCTAAAAAAAATTATAGATGTACATAATGCACTTTTCTAACCCTAATAGAATTTTATTTGCCATCAAAATCTGAAAATAATATTCAATAACAACTCTATTTCTTAAAAAATAATTATATATGGAAATAATTTTTAAAAATGTGAACCTTCACGTTGTAGTAATTAATAACAATGCTAATATTCAATAACAACTCTATTTCTTTAAAAATAATTATATATGGAAATAATTAAAAAACAATTGTGAACCTTCACGTTGTAGTAATTAATAGCAACGCTAGCTTCACCTTATTCTCTTCTAAAGTTGTCAACAAAATTAAAGAAATAGGACTCACGTATGGAAAGTAGTTGAAAGCCACCTTTTTTTCTTCTTTTCCTTTTTGTTGGTTTAAATTATCAATTAGGTTTAATATTATAAAGACAATTATATAATAATTTAAGGAAATAGTAAATGACAATTTTGTCTATTGTAGAGTTTTTTAATGAATGACAAAAAGTTTAATCAACATTTCTAAGGCCCGTTGTACTTTTAATGTAATATAGATATATTAAGACGTCTGAATCTGAATGCACATATGAATTATTAAGATGTTGTCTCTAGATTTGAACACTGAATTATTAAGATTGTTTGTTTTTCAACATCTGAATGTGCATAATATATTTATTCAAACATAATAAATATACAATTCAAATAAAATAAGTAGTAATTAAATATTAGAAAATAAATACAAATTTAATAAAATAAAAATATTATTTGATAAAGGTAGATGTAAGGTTTGTGTACATCTTACCCTCCCCGGCCCCCACTGTGTGGGATTACAATGGGTATATTATTATTATTGTAAAAAATGAAACATTTATGTTTGCTAGTAATGATGAATATATTTGTAGTGGTGGTGGTGTAGTGGGTCTGGGGGTAAGGGTGGGTGGTGGTGAGGAGGGTGATTGGGGGTAAGGTAGGTGGGTGGTGAATGTGGATGGGGGTTTGGTGATGGTGGGTGGGTTTGGCGTGGTGTTGGTGGTGAGTGGGGGGTTGGGTGGTGGAGGGTTGGGGGTGGGTGGTGGAGGGTTGGGTAGTGGTCGGTATGGGAAAATGGGGGTAGGTAGTGACGTGGTTGGGGTAGGTGGGGGTGGTGGTGTAGGGTTGGGGGTGGGTGGTAGGGTGGATAGTGGAGGGTTGGGTGGGGTGGGGGGTGGAACTGGTGGTAAAAAATATCCAGACAAAATACCTCTTAATGGTATTAAGACTTGTTCAAGATCTTAATGATTAAGATATATTCAGTCCAAATAAGTTCTTAGATCTTAATGTATATAAATGCATTTATTGGCCTAAAGTTTGAACCATTTAGATTCAGAACTCCATTAAATGCAAACAAATGAGGTCTTAGTTCTTTAGCAACTCAAGAATAAATAGAATTTTCTATTTTCTGGGGATATTTCCTATATATACGAAAATATGATCATATTTACCAATAGCAGTGGTATTTTTCAATTTAGCGAAACTAGTGACATTTTATGCTAACAAAATATATACGAACCCGAAATACTGTCTTAATTACTATTGTGATTAGTGCATATCTTAAAGGGGTTTCAGCTTAAAAAATATTCTATGTGATTGACTGTAACTATCCACTCGGTCATTTTCAGTATGTGGACTCTTTTTTTTCAAAATCCCTTTACTTAGTTTCATCTTGGTGCTAATGACTTGCGATGATGGTGGTGCGGTTCCCGAGGCATTCGGGTGAGTTTCTAATCTGTTTTAGCAAAATTGAAAGTTCTTAAGTTAAAAATGAGAAGGTTTGACCAAAGTCAATATCAGGGGTAATTGTGTCATTTTTGAAGTTCCGTCAATTCCATTAGGTTAGAAATGTCATTTATGACTTAGTCGAGTCATTGATTCAGATCCCGAGGCATTCAAGTGTGTTTTGGATCATTGCTTGAGAAATTTATTTCGGAGAATCAGAGTTTACCTCGATCAACATTGGATCAAGATGACCTCTTTGGGGAATTCCGAGTGCCCGAGCAGGTTCGTAGCGTATTTTATGATTGAAATGCATATATGATTTATGTCTAAGAGGTTCCGGATAAGTTTCGGGTACTAAAATGAAGATTTGAACATAACAGATTTTTTGGTATCTAGTGCGAAAGCGATTGCACACCAAGAGCGCAATCGCGCAAGAGAGGGATCAGCAAGGCAGCGCTATCACGCCGCATGAGTGTATGGGGAAACGCAAGGCAGTGCCATCACGCTATAGGGGCGTGTTTACACTGAAGGACCGGAATTCTTCAGGTTGACCGTCATCGTGCTAAATGGGTTTCAGGTGAATAAAGTGGACAAAATCGGAAATTAAGGATATTTCATCATTGCTGGAGTTCTAGAGGTCGGATTTGGATGATTTCAGTGGCTATGGATTCCTAATATCTATTTGTGTATTTTCCCATGAACCTCGTTGGTTATTTGTGTTTTAGTCTTGATTTGGTTGTGGAAAATTGAAGTTTTGAACTAAAAGTTTAAAAGTGGTATGGATTTGAGAATCAAGATGATGTCTTTTTGAATGAGTTTTCTGGATATGAAACCTTTAGAATATGAGTAAGTTATTTCTAAAATAAAATTTAAAAAGATAAAACAGAAAATTCATACTTGCCTGGAGATACAAATAGTGGGCGGGAATGGAAGATTTTGAGAAACTCACCGCCTATATATATTTTTATTTTGATTTGAATCTTTTACCCTTTTCCCGTACACGTATTTATATGTGCATTTTCAAGTTTATTTTTCACTTTTTCCGTTTAGTTGGGCTTTTGCGTGGTGTAGCTTAGAGCCCAAACCATGTAACTAGGCCTTATATAATGGCCCAAAATGTATTTTACTTTACTACTATTAATAAGAGGCTCTAGACTCTTCGTCGACATGTATGCTTCAAATGAAGGGGCATATCAGGTATTTCGGATTCTTTTGTGCTTTAATGACATTGTACTGTGGTGTTTATATGTGTACCTTTTGGTTTTTGGACTATAAAGTCCGCTTGCTGCGTGGGTCCGGATTTCTGTTCCACGCGCTGCATTGGCAGCCTTAAATGTGGCCCCCATTAAAATTTTAATTGTGACACAGTCTCTTACTTTTCTCTCCATTTCTTTGTGAAGGGGAAAGTCCCGAAGGCGAAACCCCCCACCTGTATCAGAGGGCCCTTGGCCAGATGAGATGTAAATCGAGGGATATGCGTGAGTGACAGTCCTGCAAGGGAGAGGACCAACGGGACACGAACCCAGCAACAACTCTTGCAATATTTCAGCAAAGACTGTCACTACATGAATTCGAACCCGCGACGTCAGAGTAATTGTACCCCAATCACCTTGCAACTTACCAACTCGCCTGTGCCCCTGAGAGCTTTCTCACCATTTCTCTTTTAGTACTCTTCTATAGTTAAAATGTTAAATACACAAAGTACACTTGAGGATTATTTTTCAAAAGTACTCTTCATTTTTTCAATAAGTTACTACTACAACTGATTACATTTTGTAGTTCCATGGGCAGTGCCTTATTACTCAATATTTTGAAATAATAATAACTAATGCAGTAAGTATAGAGCAGTGATATTTATTACTGAGTGATAAATAAGGAATAATATATTAAGAAACATTGTTTCCGATATTTTTTTCCCCCTCCCCCTCTTATATTGTCCACTCTTCAGATGTCCAGCCCTGGGGTGAGGCGGGTGTTGAGTTCTCCCACATCGTGGGATAAATGGTCTTTGGTCTCCTTATATGGCTTGGGCAATCCTCTTTCCTTTAAGCTAGTTTTTGGGGTTAAATTAGGCCAAAAATTCATTCTTTAAAGTTTGGTCCTTGAATTTTTTCTAATAAATTTAAGTGATTTTTGGTGAAGCAATAACAACGACAATAGAGGGGGTGTTGAAACTTCCTCTATCAAATTCTGGTAATTTTCTAGCGAAGCAATGACAGTGACAACGGAGGGGGTCGGGGATGGAAAACGTGAGAAAGATAGGAGGGAATAGAACATTAAGAAGATTGAGTTTTATTAAATTTGACGTCTAAAATCAAGTTATAGAGAGAGGGCCATAAGTTTGAATGTGAGAATATACTTGGGATATGAAATTTTGTCATTTTCCTCAAACCAATAAAACATATCCTAATTGTTGTGTGATAATGTTATCTCTACCTAGAGATGGTGGATCCGGTGGATCCATATCCGTTTTATAGGATATGGATTTTCAAAATTTGGACTCGACAGACTCGGATTCGTTTCTAACGGATCGGATCTGGATCTGGATCTTGTATTTGAGATCCATATCCGGTCCAGATCCGATCCGTGAATCCATTTTTTATTAAATATATCTATAACCTAGAATATAATTTTATAAGTATTTTCTTAAATTTTTTTCATAATTTATGTATTGGGTAAAGGATTGAACCAGGATAAGGCACAAGTCACACAGCCATGTAATTTGTCTTTGAAGTTTCATTTCTTTTACCTATATGTTCTCTATAATTTTCCATATTTTCATTTCTATAAAAAGAAAAAATTATCACTCTTCTTTAAATTTTTCTTTCTTGAATCTGCTAGCCGTAAGCTTTAAGTATCTTTCTCTTGTTTGTTTGATCATAAAAAAAAAACTGGGACTTTTGATATATGACTGACATTGTTTTATGTTGTTTAATAAAGTCAATCAGTAGAACTATAAGTGGAGCATCACTAAAGCCTCCAAAAATTAGTTCAAAGTTGCAACCTGTTCAACATCACTAATGAAGTCAATCGTCTTTATTTTCATGTGATGTTAAAACTTTGTTCAGTATTTTGGAAGAATGGTGTCATGTTTGTGTAGGTTGATTGAATGAACTCAATCATTTTTTTCAATCAGATTGCGTTTCATTTTGTCATAAAAGTTTCAACATGTGGGAATATTATTCAAGCCAAAAAAATTTACATGTAGATCCAGATCCGATCCGTGGACCCGGTGGATCCGATGGATCCGGATTTGAATCTGATTTTTATGGATCCGATGGGTCTGGATCCGGATCCAGATATGAAAAATGAATCTGGATCTGAATCTGAATCTAGTAGGATCCGATCCAAATCCGATCCGTTGTCATCCCTATCTCTACCCATATGTCTTGTAACTCGGTGTTCCAGGATCAATCTAAACACATCGATGTTGATTTTTATTATGTTCGTAAATGACAAAGTTGTTCAAGAAAATCCTTTAGTGCAATATGCACCCACTATTTAAGAATTGCGGATATTTTTATAAAATTACTATTGTGATCTCAATTTTATCTTTTACGTGACAAACTGTCCATCTTTCTTCCTGTCCTGATTGTGGGGCTGTATTAGGACTCTTAGCATGACATAATATTCTCTTTCGCTAAGCTAATGTTAATAATAGTAATGTTGATGATGACTTAAAATTTTAGAGCTTCCATCAGATAAAAAATATTTAGAAACCTAAAATTTTCTATGTTGATGATTATTGTAGAACACTAGAATCTCACATTAGTATAAGATTATATATAGTCAGTCTCCCTTATATATAACTTGTCTTTATTTTACTGGCTTTTTTATGAATGGTTACAACTTCCATGTTGTTATCATTTTGAGAACCTAAAAGCTTTGTAAAAGTTCTTTTACATCTAAGTAAATATTACAATTGGTAAATAATTTTTTTAGTTATCAAAGAAAACAATTGTAACTATTTTAAAAATTATGCACATTTAATACGTTGAGAAACTTATAGAGTAAATTATTCTTTTACATCTCAATCTTTGCCTTCTTAAATTATAACATTCAATTAATTTCATGCAATTGAGCAACAAAAATCAATTTCTTACCTTTTTCTTAGCATATGCAAATTTCAAACTATGCATTTGTAATATTATTTTAGGTAAGAACATTATGAAATCAATCTATTTAAAGGATTTTCTCCCTTAATGAGAAGAAAGTCATATAACAAACTACAGAGAGATAAAAAGCTTCTTTATTTAGTCTGCTCTCTAGTTTATTATTAACCAGTGACTTCTCGAAAAAGGAGTTCTGGTTCAGAACAAGAACATATCAAGTAAGTTTCTTTTTAATTTTCTTTTCTTTCTCCCCTTTTCTAGTTATTTTCCTGTGAAAGAATATTTTCCTCAATTGTATTCTTTCTCAAAATGTAGTAAATATATCACAATTAAAAATATAATCTTAGAATATGATTAGATAGGATAAGGCTAAAATTAAGCTAATTTGTTGACTAGAATATCTATCTACCATATTTACATTATCTTATCATTATTTACATTATTCTATTATTAATTACAATTATTATTAGATAATCATAATTAATATTCTAATAATTACATATTATTCTATCACACTCCCGTAGTCGAAGTGGGAGGTCGGCGTATGCTGAGACTGTCCCGAAAATCTTCATATAAAATCAACGGAAGACCCTTTGTAAATATATCTGTAATCTGATAGCGTGACGGGACATGTAAGACACACACTTGTCCACGAACGACCTTTTCGCGAACAAAGTGAATAACCGACTCAATATGCTTCGTGCGTTGATGGTTAACCGAATTTCCAAAAAGATAAATAGCACTAACATTATCACAATACACCAATGTTGCCTTCGGAACCGGACAGTGGAGCTATAGAAGAAGGTTCCTGAGCCAGGAAGATTCAGACACCACATTGGCAACCCCTTGGTATTCTGCTTCGACACTGGATCTTGACACATTTGCTTGTCATTTGGAGGACCAAGATACCAAGTTATCGCCAAGGAATATACCATAGCCAGAGGTGGAGCGTTTGGTGTCCGGACAGCCACCCCAATCGGCATCTGTGTAGGAAACAAGGGTGGATGTCGATGACGGATATAAATGCAAGCCATAATATAGAGTGCCCTGAATATAACACACAAAGCGTTTGAATGCATGCATGTGATCCTCTATCGAGTTATGCATGAATAGACAGACCTATTGTACATCATAAGAGATGTCTGGCCTTATAAAAGTGAGATATTGCAGGGCCCCTGCAAGGTTGCGGTAATGTGTTGGATCAACATAAGGTTTTCCAGATGAGGCGCTCAACTTAGGTTTAGTATCTACCGGAGTTGCAGACAGCTTACAGGATGACTTGCCGGCACGTTCAATAATTTCTGTTGCATACTTCTTTTGGGATAAAAATAAACCACATGCATGACATATCACGGCTATACCTAAGAAGTAACTTAGTGGCCCTAGATCTTTCATAGCAAATTCAGATCCAAGCAGTGACATAATGGACTTGCGAAGAGCATCAGATGAGGTAGTTAATATAATATCATCCACATACAAAATAAGGTAAGCAATATTATGACCCTGGAGGTAGATGAATAAAGAATTATGTGAACAACTATTAGAAAATCAAATGTGAGAAACATAATCCGCAAACCTCTTGTACTAGGCTCGGGGGGACCTGTTTGAGCCCATATAATGATTTTTTCAGCATGCACACATGATTTGGATAAGTGGAATCTCGGTATCCCAAAGGCTGGTACATGTATACTATTTCATTTAGATCGTCATGGATGAAGGAATTTTTGACATCCAGTTGATGAAGCGGCCATGCTTTTGACAAAGCCAAACTAAGGACAGTTCTTATAGTTTTCGATTTAACTACCAGACTGAACGTTTCACCGCAATCCACACCAACCTGTTGTGTCTTCCTATCACATACAAGACGGGATTTATGCCTCTCAAAAGTATCATCAGATTTTTCTTTGTGACTGAAAATCCACATAGACCGAATGACATTAGCATTAGTAGGACGGGGGACCAACTCCCACGTCCTATTTTAGCATTAAATTGATCATCCATAGTCATTTTCCAATTTGGGTCATTAAGAGTAGACACCGGATTACGAGGCAATGGTGATTTTGTAACACAGGTGTGAAGGCTATATTTTGTGTTGGGTTTGACAATGCCGTGTTGACTATGAGTGACATGCCACTGGGACAGAATTGGAAGTAGGCCAGTTGGGGGGGGCGGGACTGCATGACAGTGGGCAGGGAATTGGGCCATGACCCAATTTGTCAGGGGCTGGCCCGTTATCCAAGCCACGATCGGGCAGTGGACTATTCGGTACTGGGCTGTCATGCAGAGGCCCGTGTTTTGAATTGGGCTGGCAGGCGGTGGGCTAATTCTGCCCGAAGTGGTTGGGCTTACGTAGTGTGGCCCAGATTGCGGGGCAATGTCAGTCGGCATCTAGGGCACTGTTTCTGGGCTCAACTCACCCAAATTTTCTGGGTTGGCCGAAATAGTAGAATTGGGATGGGAAACAAAATGTTGGGCCAAATAAGAGAATATGCCAGTATCTAAGAAATCATAGGTAGGTAGCCCGGACCCATGCATTTTGGTAAATGGGAAATTTGCTTCATCGAAGATTATGTGACGACTCACAATGATTTTATCGGAGGATATGTCGTAACATTTGTAATCTCGATGATTGGTGGGATAGCCCAAAAAACACAAGGAGTAGAGCGGGGTTGAAGTTTATTGATTGTGGTGGATGGAATAAGAGGATAACATAAGCATCCGAACACCCGTAGATGAGAGTAAGACGGTTCCATTAGGTATAAGATTTTCATAGGGGCTTGATAGGACAAGTTTTTGTTTGGAAGTATGTTAAGTACGTAGGTTGCCATTTGTAGTGCGTGATGCCAAAAAGAAGGTGGTAAAGCGGCATGGGCAGGGGATGTTCTAATAATGTTGTTGATGGTTCGAATTTTTCTTTCCGCCTTTCCATTTTTAGAGGATCTATGATGACACGAAAGACGAAAATTTAAACCATTTGCATTGCAAAAATCCCAGAAAGACCCATTGTCAAATTCCCTCCCATTATCACATTGAATATTTTTAATATCCCGTTCAAATTGATTTTGGATGAATGCTCTAAAATTAAGAAATGTGGAAAAAACTTGTGATTTTTTAGTTAATGAAAATGTCCACAAAAAATTAGAGTAGTCATCTAGCTGAGTAAATAATATTGATGGCCCGAAGAACTCTAAACGGGAGAAGTCCAAATATCACAATGGATAATATCAAAAGGCATAAGAGTGCATGAAGTAGAAAAACAAATGGCAATTTAACATGTTTTCCAAGTCGACATGAACGACACATATTTGAAGTACATGTTTGAGTACATGAAATTAGTTTATTTTGTTTAAGGGAGGCTATAACCGATTCTCCCGGATGACCCACACTGAAGGTGCTAAAGCTGCAAAGGTTGATGGTAACTTGGCTTGATAATTTGGTGCGGTGATTGGATAGAGCTCGCCCTGACTATCGAATCTCATTAGATGCATCCCCGTCTGAATATCCTTCACGGAAAATCCAAAAGGGTCAAAATCAATAAACACTCAATTATCAGTAGTAAACTTTCTAACCGAAACCAAATTCTTAATAAATTATGGAGCATGAAGGACATTATTTAAAGTTAACGGTGAGTTTGGTGGAGATAAATTGGTAGAACCATAACCACAAATTGAAATAGAATGACCATATTCGACAATTATATCATTATTTTTGCTCAAATTAATATAGGACGAGAGATTATCTTGGGAGGACGTCATATGAGACATTGCTCCGGTATCCATATACCAATTTGCATCGGGTTGATTAAGTCTGAGAGTATGCATGGCAGACACAATATCGATCGGGTTGGCCACTGCCAAATGGGCCTCCTGCCACTGGTTCGGCAATGGCCCAAATGCTGAAAATCCTCGACAATTGGCGTTGGGCCCAAATCCAGTGGGTGCTGGCTGGCAGTTTGCTGGACAATTTGCCTTGGAATGGCCCTGGCCCAATTTCCAGTTGGAAACGGGAATGGTGGCACATCCCAATGCCATTGTCAGGTACACTGTGGTGGTACACTGCCCTACTGGGCTTGGGGCTGCCACTGCTGGTCGGAGTTGGACTGCGGGCTGTCGCCTCTACCGCCAGAATTCTGGTGGTCACCACCGCGACCACCACCACAATTGTTACCACAATTTCATCCTTTTTGTCCCCGACTTGTGCGTGAAGGATCAAAAATTGTAGAAGTTTCATTGGACGAGGCGGCAACCATGGCGGAATTTGATACGATTGTAGTATTTTTGGCTAAGGCCGCCTCTTCAATAATAAGCATAGAGCAGACTTGATAAAATGGTGGTAGATGATTGCTTTAGCAAATGAGTGTACCCACTCCACTATACGCGTCGATAAGGCCGACAACCAATTGTAAAACCAACCGATTGTTAGTAACCGACGAACCAACGTTCTTGAGTTGATCCGATAAAACTTTGAGGCGTTGACAATAAGCGGATGCATTGGGAAAGTCCGCCATGTCGGTGGTGGAGAATTCTTGTTCAAGAGTGACGACTCAGGAATTCTTATTGTCTTGAAAGATATCCCGTAAGCGATTCCAAGCCTCCATCGTCGTGGAATCGGTTTCATAATTGTATGCAACAAATCGCTTGAAATAGTTGCATAAATCCATGAAAGAACCGTCGCATCAAAAGTGAGCCACATCTCTTTTTCATCAGTGTTTGGCACTTTTTCTTTGCCTTTTTCTGGTGGGATTATGTGATGAATAATCCGGTGGGAGCGGTAACAAATTTTAAAAAGCTCTGCCCATGTTACGTAGTGAACATTTTCCATCTTAAGAGTGATGTATATATGAGTTTTGATATTGAAAACGGTAAGAGCGGGATGAAATGTGGACTTAGAGTCAGACATTGTTGCCGAAAAAAAATGGAAAAAATTGTCGGTCGGCTGACGGTGTGGGGGGTGGCTGAATTGGTGGAGGTATTTTTGTGTTAGGATTTCCCCCCTAAGCTCTTGATACCATAAAAGAATATTTTCCTCAATTGTATCTTTCCCAAAATGTGGTAAATATACCACAATTACGAACATAATCTAAGGATATGATTAGATAGGATAAGGCTAAGATTAGACTAATTTTTTTACTAGAATACGTATCTACCATATTTACGTTATCTTATTATTAATTACAATTATTACTAGATAATCATAATTAATATTCTAATAATTACATATTATTCTATAAGTTTGAGATTATCTAATATCCCCAATAATATTTGAGCTTATCTAATAATATTTGTCGACAGTGTAATTATATTTTAGAATCTCATGTTAGATATATCTGTTGTAACAGATAATCTTTCTTATTTTAAAGATTAAAAATGCACTTTTAATGAAGGGTTAAAGTTTTTGTAGATATTTTTGGATTACCTGACAATGTAAAAGTTTTTTACACTATTAATGTATATAAGTTAAATTCTATTAATTTTTATTATTTATGAAATTTTTATGGTGCTTTCAATTCTTAGGTAAATCAAGAAAGAAAACAAGATTAACTGTGTGAATCTAAATATGGAGTTTGACACTTCGATTTGAGCTTGGGGAATTGAAGCTGTTGAAACTTTTCTTTGTTTCCGCTATGATAAATAAAGATTCAATTCAGATTTTGAATTTCAAGAAAAAGAATTATCTCAATTCAGTTAGAGAAATGATTCTTATGATGTCCAATTTCATCTGACTCAAAAGTTCACAATTTTCAAATACAAAAAAAATATTCAATTTAAATTTCAAAAGAGGAGAAGAAACAAAGAATTGGGTGGGAGTTGTTAGGCATTGCACATATACTGGGATGTCGGATGAGATTTTTTGCTTTGTTTCAACACAACACACCTTTATCTTGAGGTAATTTATCACTTTAGCTTTCTGTAGCATATCAGTATTCTAAGAAAGACTAAAGAAGTTTTTCTTTGCATCTCTATTAGGGGTGAACGGGTTCGGATACTTTAACTTTTTTGAACTATCTGGACCCTATCCAATAAAATATCGGTTCCTAAATTTACAACCCGAAACCTATGTTGGAAATTAGCCTTTGGCGAGAGTTGCGACTGACCAACTTTAACGGCTTAAACACTAGTGTTACGCATGTTGGAGAATCCGATTCTTCACACGTGCATGATCTACTAAGTACGTAGATAACCGTAGGGCCAAGAATCGTCAAATTTCATTGAGAAATGAAAGAGATATTGGTTCACGAAGTGAGGTGTTTGAAGCATGGAAAAGTGTGGTTGGGTTCAATTCTCCCTCATCGGTAGAGGAAGAAAGAATTGTTGTGTATATAAGACTCAAAATTGGTTTGGGGTTTGGGACCCCAAGGGGTATCCCATGTGTTTAAAGGAGGGAGGACCTAGATGTGCTTCGGTTCGAGGAAAGCCCACACGCGCGCCGCCGCTGCCCGTCCGGTTCCGGGTTCTCGGGTCGTGGGCTGTGGGTCTTCTGATATTATTTTTGTGGGCCAGAGAACTTTGCCAGATGTACAGTTTGGTCCCTGAAGTTTCCAGAAAGTCAGAATGGGCAGAGAAGATCAGAAACGCCACAGCACTCAATTCAACCATTTATTTTGGCTGAATTACTCCTCCTATAATGGCCAAATCCGTTCCTCTTTTCACCATTTATTTTGGTGGTTTTACTACCTCCATTACTTGCCAGTAATGGCAATTATGAAGGCAGTTAAGCAGCCTTTTCCTCATCTATATAAACAATCCCTTGCACCATTGTTGAGCACACTTTACACTACACGAAAATACACAAAGAGAAACAGTTCTTCCTACAACTTCCAAGCATCATTTCATTACTCAAAATTCTTCACGGAAGCATTTGAGTTTTCTTTGCGCAAGTGTTCATTTGCTATTTTATCTTAGGAGACAGTTGTCCAGGACGTATAAAGGATACATACGGGACAATATTGTCTTAAAGACAGAGTGCCGCACTCGACTCAGCATACACCAAAAACAGAAAACAGTTCCAGTTTTTCTTGTTCAACATCTTTGTAATTTTCAATTTTCTAGTTGAATTGTAATTTCAATTCTTACATTAACAGTTACTTGTAATTTCCGTTTCCTGCATCCTTTGTAACCAACAACCTACACGTAGCAATCATTACCCGGAACCTACCCAAACCCTGCGATTTCGGATAGGTTCCCGGGTACCCTGTAAGTCACTAAGAAAAATATAAGAAAAATATGAGGAAGGCAAAGACTTCTAGTTTTCCTATCCATCTGCAAAGTGTTTTCAAAAGAAAATCAAACAGAACACAAAAATATCACCATAAATTAAATAACTAGGAATTTATGTGATACATAGAGGCAATGTTTAGTTGCTCAACATCACAAACAACTATATTGAGAATAACCAAAAGACAGAAACTCCATAACTGCTGTTAAAGCAAGAAAGACAAATGTTGTCCAGCACGCAAGTATACATAAAGAGGTTGATAAAGCAAGAGTAAGTTTCCAGCATTTACCTGAACAAGAAAAGTTGATCCTTTCTCCTCATTATTACAAGGTGCAGAGCTACGAATGTCATATTCGTTTTGCAGGTCAACTAACCCTGCAGTCTTTCGTGATGTCATCTCATCTTCAAGCAGGTTTGCTCTATCTAAATTATTGTTTCGTGTTTAGTCTCAGACTTGGCAGGAGAGGCGTAAGTGGTATGGCATTTTTTTTCTTTTTTTTATTAACTAAAAAATAATGGAATTAAAAAAGTAAAAATATTTAATATTTCATAGGTTTTGGGTATCGGTTTCGGGTCCGGGTCCGGATACCCTGTCTCTATTTGTCGGAACCGGACCCGACATTGATCGATTCCTAATTTTACTACCCAAAATCTACCCGTTATTATAATATATCTACCCGGAACCTACTCGTTAGTGTCGATTCCGATCGGGTATTTGGGTACCCTGTACCCGTGCTCACCCCTAATCTCTATGATTCTATCTTCATTGGTTGGATTATGAGAAAATGAATGTGATGAGGACTTTGTATGCAGCTATAATAAAAGCTCAGCAATTTACATAATTTGGTGCCATTAAGTCGCTACAACATATTGAAGAAGCGTAGCTGCACCATAAATAGACTTAGCTAGGGGTGGCAGATGTGCTGTTTGGGCTGAAGTTGGCCGAGTCAAGATGGGCTGAATCAATAGACGATCTAATGTTCAACCCGCCCAAAGCTTACATGGGCTAAGATAGATGGGTCAAGATGGGCTAAATGATGGGTCATAACCCAACTTGACCAATTACTTTTACAAATTTCAAACTTATGATTTTTTTGTATGATATTTGATTTTTTTCATATCTTTATTTTTAAAATAAGAATAATATTTTAAAGATTTTTTTCATTTTTTTATAAAAGCTAAATAAATATATAAAATAATGGGTGGGAGGCCATGGGTAGTGGGGGGGGGGGAGTGAGGGGGATGGGTAGTGGGCTAAGAAAAGTTTCTCATTTTTTATAAATTTTTTGTATAAGTAAAATAAATATATAAAGTAATAACTTTGGGGAGGTGGGAGGTGGGATGTCGGATGGGGTAAGCAATTTTTTCGCTTTTATAAAAATTATAAAAGTAAAATACATATAAATAGAAAATTTGGGGGTGGGGTGGGAGGGCGGGGTAGTGGGGAGGGGAGGTAAGAAATTTTTATTTTTAATAATTTTTATAAAAGTAAAAAAATATGAAATAGAAATTTGAGGATGAGGTAGGGCATGGGGGTGGAGGGAGGTAAGAAAAATTTCATATTTTTAATTTTTTTATAAAAGTAACAAAAAATATAAAATAGAAATTTGAGGATGGGATGGGGTGGGGGTGGGGGTGGGGGTTAGAGGCGGTAGGGGAGGTAAGAAAATTTCATATTTTTATAAAAGTAAAAAAATGAAATAGAAATTTGAGGTGAGGTGGGGGTGGAGGGGGTAGGTGTGGGTAGGACCAGGGAGGTAAGAAAATTCATATTTTTTATAAATTGTTTATAAAAGTAAAAAAAATATAAAATGAAAATTTGAGAATGGGGGGGGGGGGGAGGGGGGGTAAGGCAGGAGGTGGTAGGGCATGTGGTAGAGTAGGCAAGGTTGGGGGCAAAGCTATGAGAGTTGTTCGATGCTTTGGTGGGGGTTGGTGTACGGGAGAGGGTAGGGTGGATGGATAGTGTGGTAGGTGGTTGGGGTGCGTTGATGTATTTTTACTGTTCCGAAATAATAAATGAATTTTTTAAATAATTATTTATAAACAAAAAACCTAATCTAGTGTGTAGCTCTAATCGTTAAGATTGAACATTTTCATGGATCAAGTTTGGGCATCATCATGAGTTTATTTGGGCTGTTATTTATGATGGGTCAACTTGGGCTAGCCCAAACCAATTCATCATCAAAATCACTCTTGTCCAACCCATGAAACCTTGGACGGATTAGGCAGGTCATTTGGATTTGGGCTAATTTTGTCATCCCTAGACTTAGCTAACCAAAGGCTCTTCCCTTTTCTATACATCATTGTGAGTGGTGCCGTGGTGGGCTAAAGCTAGATTTGAAGAAATGTTTTGTATGATAATTTTGACTGGACATGAAGTTTAAAAAAGAATAATTTTTGAAAATTTTGGTATGAAAATATCCATATAAAATATTTAGTTATTTGAGTCTGTATATTTTAAATTTATTTTATTGGACAAAACTTGCAAGTGTATATAATGGAAAGTTATGCCTCGAAGCAAAGTTAGTTTAATTTTTATATATAAAAAAAGTAAAAATTCATCAAGTTAAATTTGCCTTATCGAGCAAAACTTGCAAGTGTATATAATGAAAAGTTTGGCTCGAGGCAAAAGTAGTGTAATTCTTATATATAGATATAAAAAATAAAGTAAAACGTCATCAAGTTAAGTTTTTCTTGTTGGGCAAAACTTGCAAGTGTATATAATGAAAAGTTATGCATACCTTAATTTTTATATATATAAAAAAAAATATCAAGTTAAGTTTGCATTATTAGTCAAAACTTGCAAGTATTTATATTGGAAAATAGCAGTGAATGTGGGATGGACTAAACTTTGCCCGAATATGCATAGTTTCTATGAAACATTGTCTTGCGAAATAGTTACTACACAACTTATGTCGGTTAACTTAATTTCTACAAAATTATGCTGGACAAGGCATAACTTCTATGTAACTTTGCATGAATTGACATAGTTTCTATGAAACATTGTCTTGCGAAATAGTTACTACTTACTACACAACTTACGCATGTAAGCTTAATTTCTACAGAATTATGCCGGACAAGGCATAGGTTCTTTGTAACTCTGCCTGATTAGGCATAGTTTCTATGAAATTTTGTCTTGCGAAATAGTTACTACACAACTTAAACTTGTTAACTTAATTTCTACAGAACATATCAGACAAGACATATGTTCTATGTAACTTTGCCCCAATAGGCATAGTTTCTATGAAAAATTGTCTTGCGAAATAGTTACTACACAATTTTATTTATGTTAACATTGTTTCTACAGAACTATGCCGGACAAGGCATAAGTTCTATGTAATTTTTCCGAATAGGGATAGTTACTCTGAAACTTTGTCTTGCGAAATAGTTATTACACAATTTATGTCAGTTAACTTAATTTTTACAGAAATATGCCAGACAAGGCATATGTTCTATGTAACTTTGTCCGAATATGCATAGTTTCTATGAAACTTTGCCTTGCTAAATATTTACTACACAATTTATTCATGCTAACTAAATTTCTATAGAACTATGTCGGATAAGGCATATGTTCTATGTAACTTTGCCCGAATATAAATAGTTTCTCTAAAATATTGTCTTGCGAAATAGTTACTACACAATTTATGTCAGTTAACTTAATTTCTACAGAATAATGTCGGACAAGGCATATGTTCTATGTAACTTTGCCTGAATATACATAGTTTCTATAATTACCCCCATCGAATGTAATTACCCCTGTACTCCTTTCTAATATTTTGTCAATTGATGTCTTTCGCTTATGTCGTAGTAGTACTTTTTGTTTCTTCTTTTTTTTGGTTTTTTTTCTTTTCTTTATTTTATTTTTTCTCTTTCTTTTTTCTAATCTTTTTTGCCTTTCGCTGATTTCGTACTAGTTATTCCTTTTCTTTTGGTTACATCCTCTTTTTATTATTTTTGTCTATATTTATTTTTATTTTTAAGATAAAAATATTAGCTAATTTTTATTAGACTAATAAAAATCTAATAAAACTAATAATTAAAATATAAAAAGTATTTACCCTGATTTGTAGTTCTTTTTTAAATGAAAATTTGCTAAAAGTGATATAAAAATTAGAAATACCAAAATTAAACTCTTTTTGTTATATTTTTATTTTATATTTTTTTTGAAAGAAAGAACTTGTCCCCTATAATTCCCTTTCAATATATGATATATGTCACGTGGGTATCATAGAGGACTGATGAGTTTTTTTTAAGAAATGAATTAGTCTGTTGTGATACCCTCTCAGTATTTGTCTTTTTCTAGTTTTGTTTTTTAATTTATTTTTGTTTTTATTTTCTTTTAATATAAAAATTTAGTAAAAAATTTAATAATCAGACCACAACAAGAAGTAAATAAGATAAATATTAAAGTTACTAATTTATTTATTAAAATTAAAATTAATAGAAAATATATTCTTATGAATTTTTTTTCTTTTGAAAATAAAATAAAACTTGTATTTAATTTTGATTTTATCTTTTGTAATTTTTTTTGTGAAAATTAACTGGATATATACCATGTATGTATCGTAGATGATAGAATTGTATTTATCTTGAAATAATGGATTATTCTTCTAGATACCCCGTCATTATATAGTATATAGTATATATCGTCTCAGTATATTTTTATATCATGATGGTATTATGGAGGACTATTGAAGAGTGTTTGAAGGACTGTAACAGTCCTACATGATACCATCTCAGTATATTTTTATACTATTATGGTATCATGGAGGACTGTTGAAGAGTGTTTCATTGAAGGACTGCAGCAGTCCTGCATGATATCATCTCATTATATTTTTATACCATGATGGTATCAGAGAGGACTAGGGAGTTTTATTCAAGGAGTTCATCAGTCTTTCATGATATCATCATGGTATATACCATCTTAGTATATTTTTATACCATGATGGTATCATAGAGGAATGTTGAAGAGTGTTTCATTGAAGGGTTGCAGTAGTCCTGTATGATACCATCTAAGTATATTTTATACCATGACAGTATCACGGAGAATTGGGAACCGTTTCATTCAAGGATTTCAGCAGTCCTTCATGATACCATCATGATATATATCATGCACGTCATTCATTCATGATACCCTGTTAGTATGTGATATATACCATGTGGATATCATAGATGATTGCGTTTTGTTTTTATTGAAGAAATGAATCAATACTCTATGATACCCTCTTAGTATATGATATACCATGTGAGTATCATAAATGACTGATTAGTATTTTTTTGAAGGAGCGAATCAACCTCCTATGATACCGTGTCAGTATATGATATACACTATACGGGTATCATAGATGATTGAGTTATGTTTTTTATTGAAGGGATGAGTTAGTCCTCTATGATACTTTGTCTGTATATGATATACATCAGGTTGATATCATATAGGACTGAGCGTTTTTCTTGTAGGAATGAACCACAAATCATGTATGATACCCTATCAGTATATGATATATATCATGTGGGTATTATAATATATTGTAACAATATACTTCAACTACTACTGATTTGATATATTATATGCTAGAATAAATTATTTTTTTGAGATAAAAAATAAAATAAATAAAAAATATAATATAGCAATTATCATTTTTATTGAAAAAGGTAAAGGAGCCAAAGATTTGTAGAATTAGATTATGAAAAAAATAAAAAAATAAATTTAGAAAAGGATAAAAAAATCACCTTAAATTAAGAAAGAAAAATAAAAAAAGCAAAAAGGTGAATGAAATTAGATTAAGGAGATAAAAATAAATGAAATTAAAAAAGGAACAAGTAATAAAGAAATAAAAAATGAAAATAAAGAAGTTAAAATTAAGTATGGAATAAATTTATGGTGAAAAGGAAAATAAAATATAGTATGAAAAAAATAAATGAACAAAAAAGAGAAAAAAACCCAAAAAAAGAATAAAAGAAAGAAAAGAAGATAAGAGGTGGAGAAATAAAAAAGAAAAAAAGAAAAAAAAGACAAATTACCTACAAAAGTTATAATATGTATTAAGACAAAATAATTTTAGGGATATGAAAGTAAGGGGGCATGGAGGATAATTATTTTGTGTTTAGTGGCATGGGTGTTCTTTCCCCTAAATTAAATTATAGTAATAAATAACTTTTGGGCCATTATATAAGGCCTAGTTACATGGTTTGGGCTCTAAGCTACACCACGCAAAAGCCAACTAAACGAAAAAAGTGAAAAATAAACTTGAAAATGCATATATAAATACGTGTAAAAAGGAAAAAAAAGATTCAAATAAAAAATATATAGGCGGTGAGTCTCTCAAAAAATTTCATCCCCCAACACACACCACTATTTGTATATCCTCGCAAGTATGAATTATTTTTTTAAAATTTAGTTTGATTTCATTCATTAAATCCGAGGGGTTGACCCTTCGTAAAACGTCACAACCGATGACCTATAGCCTTTATTATAGAAACTATATGGTAATTGAAAGACTACAAGGCCAAGACCTGAAAGAGAGGATTCACTTTCCGAAACTCCTCTTCTCTTAGCGTGCACAGTTTGCTTACATGCCGCCTTAGGCACATCTCTCTTTCTTAATTTCACGATAATCCAAATTTTAGGAGTATACCGGCGCCATTCTTCTAAGAAATAAGAAAAATAGGGCAATAGTAAGGTATTGTTAAAAGATCATCAATTCCTAATGAAATGGATATAGTAGTAGCTTGTTGAAACCCCAGAGTTTTTACTTGATTTAGGATATGTGATGTCTACGCCATTTCGAAGTGCTCTATTAATCTACTAATAAGGCGTTAGAGATTTTTAGGCAGAATTGGCATAATTATTATCGTGAGGATTGAGCTGCCAAAAAAGACTATCCTCCTTTGGACCGGAAGATAAGAATTATGCCGTCCATAGAAAAAGAAAAAGAAAAAGAAAAAGAAAAAGAAAAAGAAGAAAGTATTATGAAGCTAAATGCTCTTGGATGGGTAGTTGAATAGGGGGATAAATCATCTGCTTCGAATTTGAATCTATTTAATCAATTGTAATTTAAAGATCCGAATTTGATTTTTTTTCAATCGGGTAAGTAGAATATTTTCCTCACTATATTCATCCTTCAAGGGTTCAATATATATACCATATACATCAATTAGGAAGAGTTAATCATGTCTAATCTTCCTAATCAATTCCTAATAATCTTCTACCTAATTAACATAATATTCCTAATTAACATTTTACTACCTACCATATATAACATGATACTACATTAATACATAATCATAATATTATTTCATAATATTCTAACACTCCCCCGCAGTAGAAGCTGGAGGGCGGTGAATGTTGAGACTGTCCCTAAAATCTTCAAATAATATCAACGGAAGTCCTTTTGTGAAGATATCTGCGATTTGATGTCGCGTTGGGACATGTAGCACCCGAACTTGTCCGCGAGCCACCTTTTCGCGTACAAAATGAATATCTAACTCAATATGTTTAGTGCGTTGATGGTGGATGGGATTCCCTGAGAGGTAGATTGCACTAATATTATCACAATATACTATTGTTGCAGTCGGAATAGGGCAATGAAGTTCAAGTAACAGGTTCTGAATCCAACATGAGTCAGATACAACATTGGCCGCAACACGATATTCTGCTTCAGCACTTGAGCGTGATACCTTGGCCTACCTTTTTGAGGACCATGAGATTAAATTGTCACCAAGGAAGACGCAATACCCGGAGGTGGATCGTCTTGTATCCGGACATCCTGCCCAATCTGCATCAATGTAAGTAACAAGTTTGGAAATAGAGGACGGGTATAGATGTAATCCATACTCCAGAGTGCCTTGAATATATCGCACAATGCGTTTCAGAGCATGCATATGTTCCTCCATTGGATTATGCATGAATAGACACACTTGTTGCACTGCATAGGTAATATCTGGCCTAGTGAATGTGAGATACTGTAAAGCTCCTGCTAGGCTGCGGTATAACGTTAGATCAACAAAAGGTTTGCTAGAGATGGCACTCAATTTTGACTTTGTGTCGACCGAAATTACCGAAGGTTTGTAGAAAGACATCCCAACTCGTTCCACGATTTCTGATGTATACTTCTTCTGGGAGAGGGATAATCCACCTGTATGTCGGGTCACAACAATCCCTAGAAAGTAGTGGAGTGGGCCAAGATCTTTCATAGCGAATTCAAAACTAAGTTGTGACATGATATTCTTGCGAAGAGAGTCTGAAGATGTTAGAATAATATCATCCACATATAGAAGAAGATAAGCAGTATGATTACCCTGACGATAGATAAACAGGGAATTGTGAGAAACCCATGTGTGACACAAAATCTGCAAACCGCTTATACCAAGCCCTGGGGGCCTGCTTGAGGCCATATAATGATTTGTTGAGCAAACACACATGGTTGGGATATTTAGGATCCCTGTATCCCAATGGTTGTTGCATGTAAATAATCTCATTAAGGTGTCCATGGAGGAAGGTATTTTTGACATCCAATTGATGAAGTGACCATCATTTTGAGAGAGACAAACTGAAAACTATTCTGATAGTTGCAGGTTTGACCACTGGACTGAATGTTTCCCCGCAATCTACACCAACCTGATGTGTCTTCCCATCACCTACAAGACGGGCTTTATGTCGCTCAAAAGTTCCATAAGGTTTTTCTTTATGGTTGAAAATCCACATAGATCGAATTATATTAGCATTAGATGGATGAGGTACTAAATCTCATGTCCTATTTGTAATTAGAGCATGATATTCATCATCCATGGCCATTTTCCAATTCGGGTCTTTTAGAGCAAACACTGGATTACGAGGCAAATGTGATTTCGAGACCTGGGTGTGAAGATTATATTTGGCATTGGGTTTGACAATTTCATATTGACTACGGGTGACCGGACGGTTTGTTGGGCCAGTGGACTGGACGCCACTGACCGAGGAGTGAGAAACCGAGGGTCTAGTGGGCTGCATTGATGGAGCTGGAATTGGGCCCGTAGTGGTGGACTGGCCCAATAGGCCTAAATTACGGTGTTCAACACTAGTAATAGGTACCGAGCTGTGAAAAATGTGTTCGATACAAAAGCTTATCATTATCCAAAAAATCATAGTTAGGGGTCCCGGTGGCATGTAACTTAGCAAATGAAAAAATTGTTTCATCAAAGATTACAAGACGACTTATAAAGATTCTTTTGGAAGAAATGTCATAACATTGGTAACCGCGATGATGAGTAGGATATCTCAAGAACACACATAGAGTAGACCGGGCTTGGAGTTTTGTGATTGTGGTGGATGGAAAGAGGGGTAGCAAAGACAACCAAACACTCTTAAGTGATGATATGTGGGCTCTCGTAGGTAAAGCATTTTAGGGGAGCTTGGTATGATAGATTTTTATGAGGAAGGACATTCAACAGATAAGTGGCCATTTGGAGTGCATGATTCCAAAATACAGGGGGAAGTGAAGCATGAGAAATAGATGTTCTAACAATATTGTTAATGGTTCTAATTTTACGTTCCTCCTTCCCATTTTGTGATGAAGTATGAGGACAAGACAAACGAAACTGAAGACCATTTGTTTTGAAAAAATCCCAAAACTGTTTATTGTCAAACTCCCCCCCCCCATTGTCACATTGAATATTTTTGATATCACGTTCAAATTGAGTTCGGATGAATACTCTAAAAGTGAGAAAAGTGGAAAACACTTGTGATTTTTTCGATAAAGGGAATGTCCACAAATAATTAGAGTAGTCATCAAGTATAAGCAAATAATATCTATGACCAGAAGAACTCAAAACAGGTGATGTCCAAATATCACAATGTAAAATATCAAATGGCAAAATAGTGCATGAAGTAGATGAAATAAAAGGCAACTTAACATGTTTACCAAGTGTGCAAGAATGACACTTATTTAGAGTCCGTGTTTGGGTACAAGAAATAAAATTATTTTGTTTAAGAGAAGCCAAAATAGCCTCTCCCCGATGTCCCAAAACGTTGGTGCCATAAAGATGGTGCCAAAGCTGCAAAAACAGAAGGAAACTTGGATTGTTGTGTTGACGGATTAATTGGATAGAGCTCCCCCTTGCTATCACATCTCATGAGAAACTTCCCCGTCTGAAAATCATGCACAGAAAAGCCAAAGGGGTCAAAACGGACAGATACTCAATTATCAGTTGTAAACTTTCTAACAGAAATCAAGTTTTTGATTAATTTGGGAGTATGAAGGGCATTCTTTAAAATTAGGGGTGGGTTTGGTGGTGACAATTTGCTAGAACCATAACCTTTTATTGGAATTGAATGGTCATTTCCGATAATTATTCCATTATCATTGCTCAAATTAAAATAGGACGAGCGATTACCTTGGGAGGACGTCATATGTGACGTTGCTCCAGAGTCCATATACCAATTTGAATCCGGTGGATTAAATCCAAGAGTGTGCACGACGGACTTAATTTCTGTGGGGTGGGCCCCTGTTGAATGGGCCTCATGCCACTGGGTCGGCTGAGGCCACTGCCACTGCATGTGTTCGCTGCACCCGAAGAAATGGGCTCTTGGGCCTGCTCTTCTTGCCGCCGATTAATTGGATATTGCCCACTGTTTTGTTGAGGCTGGCCAGTGGGCCTTGGGGCCGCCGACCCAATTGCTGTTGGGCCGGGGGTGGTATAGCCCAAGTCCATCGCCACCGGTGGAGTTCTTTCGCCATCGCCGCCTCGCCGCCGCTGCTGCCACTAACCGCCGCCCCTGCCGCCGTGTTGCTGTCACTGTCCACCACCGGAGTTGGGGTTGCCGCCATTACTGCCGCCACCGAAATTTTGGTGGCCTCCACTTTTGTTATTTCCGCGATTTTCACCCTTATTTTTATTGTTATGACGTCCTTTTTTGTCCCTTATTTTATTGAGA
Source organism: Anisodus acutangulus (assembly GCA_029783415.1). Taxonomy (NCBI): domain Eukaryota; kingdom Viridiplantae; phylum Streptophyta; class Magnoliopsida; order Solanales; family Solanaceae; genus Anisodus; species Anisodus acutangulus. The sequence continues at coordinate 34,044,175 of CM056502.1, read as the reverse complement.
AGGTTCAAAAAAATTACCATCATGTGAAGGAGTGGCAAGCATGACGGAATTTGAAAGAGTTGAGACCTTTTTCACCAAGCCCGACTCTTCAAGTACAAGCATGGATCTTGCTTGATAAAATTGTGGTAGATGATTACTTTGACGGATTAGAGTTCCCACGCCGCTATACGCGTCGGTGAGACCGGCGACCAATTGCAAGACTAACCGGTTATTAGTAACCGGTGAACCAACGTTTCGTAATTGATCGGCCAACAATTTGAGGCTTTGACAATATGTAGAAACATTAGGGAAATTCGCCATGTCAATGGTTGAGAACTCATGTTCCAATGAAACAACGCGAGAGTTTTGGTTATCTTGAAAAATATCTCGCAAACGTTCCCACGCCGCCATGGTTGTGGAATCCGGTTCCATTATCGTATGCAAAAAGTCAGTGGAGATTGTTGCATAAATCCAACCAAGGACTGTAGCATCAAGTGTATCCCAAAATTCCTTGTCTGCATCATTTGTTATGTCTTTTCCTTTACCATCTTTTGGAGGAATTATATGATGAAGAACTTTGTGAGCACGACAACATATTTTGAATAATTCCGCCCAAGTCGCATAATGAACGGTTTCTATTTCTAGTTTGATGAAAACATGTGTTTTGATGTTTGAGACAACAAGGACAGGGTGAAAAGATGATTTGGATTCAGACATAATTGGTTGTGATGAAGGATAATCAATAATGGAGTGAAAAAAAAGTAGAATTTTTTCGGCCACTAGGGTTTCTACGGTGGAAGATGACCGGAAATTTGGAAGAAATTAAACTACTTTTGGATCTTTCCTTAAGCTCTTGATACCATGTAAGAATTCTAGGGTAAGTAGAATATTTTCCTCACTATATTCATCCTTCAAGGGTTCAATATATACACCATATACATCAATTAGGAAGAGTCAATCATGCCTAATCTTCCTAATCTTTTACCTAATTAACATAATATTCCTAATTAACATTTTACTACCTACCATATATAACATGATACTACATTAATACATAATCATAATATTATTTCATAATATTCTAACAGATATGTGGATGTATATATGCGTTGTTGATTTGTTTGTACTATCTATTGATGTTTAATCGAATTTGAACTTGCCACTTCGGAACTTGTAAAATTTTTGGTTGGAATCGACACGCATCGATGCAATTTAGTTCTCTTTTCCATTGTTTTAAGAAACCCTAGCTCCGATTCCATTTTTTTTTTGATAAAGTGCAGAAAATTGAGAGTGAAGAAATTAATTGCTGAAAAGTTGGTAGGCGTTTGGCCATAAAAACCAAATATTTTTCACTTTATTTGGAATTTTTGAAGTTATATTTGAAGATGAAGTTGTGTTTGCTTATAGTTTTTAGAAATAATATTTGGTTGTTTGAATGTACTGAAAGTAAAAATAGTCCTTTAGGGGTTACTTTAAGTTATATTTGGAATATGTATGCTCAAACGTTGATTTTCGATTATATTCTATATACGAGCCTCCTATCGGAGTCTAAAAGGGTAAATCATAACCTACCTCGAAGGTCGAGCAAGTGCCACCACCCTCAAGCCAATACCTTTCCCTTTTCCGATGCTTCAATTCAATCCCAATCTACCATTAACGCGTTCTAGATGAGTAAATGATTCTAATAATATACCCATATTGTCATATTTCCCCAAAAAAATAACATAAACCCACAATATTCAAATCCGAGTCCCAAAGGACAAGCCTGAAATTTTATTTTAAAAACATCTTATCCAAGATCCTAAAACTAATGCACTTTCAAACACATCTAAAGCTTCAATTTCATGAAAATTCGATTGTTGAATCTAGGGCAAACCCCCCTACCCCCACCCACCCAACTTCTAGTCCCCAACATGATTTAATTGCTAAATAGGTGAAAAGATTCAATACTAAATGAAGGATTTATGATTAAGATCTTACCCCAAATGAAAAACTTTGAAGAATTTCTTTGGTTCCTCTCAAAATCGAACTTTAGAACTTTGGTTATATGAAAAATGGGGTCTGAAGTTGAAATTTGGGAAGGAAATACCACAGGACCTCGATCCTTCATCGTGATCGCGGACTGGGTCACCGCGATCGCGATGCCCATCCGCGATTGACCCAATTGGGTGTATCACGATTGTGGGATCTGTTATGCGACAGCAAAGCCCGCGACTCACCGAGCCCCAAGCCTCGCGCTTTCTCACTATCGTGAAGGATGCCTCGCAATAGCGTTAACCTGCCCCACCAAGGTCCGCGATCATGGTTCCTTCTACACTATCGCAAAGAAAGAAACAAGCAATTGAACACCAGAATTTTTTTGTGTTCCCCGAGTTTAGTTTTGACACTCGAAACTCACCAGAGACCCCGTGGACACAAATCAAATATGCTACTCAGGTATAATCGGCACTACGAACTTGCTCGGGCACTCAAAATATCAATCCGACATCATTAAGATTATTTTTTCACAAATCACTTCTAGCTTTCTCAAAATCCAAAATTACACAATCAAGTACCCAAAACACACCTGAATGCCTCGGGACCCGAACCAAAGCATTGACTAAGTCACAAATGACGTTCCAGACCTAATGAAATTGACAAAACTTGAATACGGACACGTTTACCAAAAAATCAACTTCTAGTCAACCCATTCCATTTCAAAACTCGGGAAACCTCTAACATAGGATTTTCTTTTTGAAATGAATCTGATTGGGTCATTGGCATAAATGCTCTTATTTTGGGTTGGTCTTTAGTTTTTTCTCCTCACATTCGAATGTTTTAATTCTTGCCCATAAGTACTTTAAGTCAATAATACTATGGCGAAATTACCCCTTTTATTTTAGGTAACTTAGGGTTCTTCTTCTCCAATCTTATCTTTCTCTCCTCCTCCAAATTTTAAGCCCAAGAGCTCTAAATATCAACAATGGTGGATTTCAACTTGAGACTATGTTTGTAACACTTTGTGACATGTTAACTCAGATTTTCCGAATTCAACAGGGACTTCATTTTACTTGCTTATTGAGTTAGGAGGTTGAGGCCTCAAATAATATTAGAGAGAAGGGGGTTTGTGAGATAAAAACTAGAGTGGTAAAGCTGATAGCTTAATAGACTTAAAATTTGACATAAAATGGTCTTAAAACAGTACTATAATTTGAGAAGAAGTTCACTAAAACTAGCAAAAAACAAAGGAGAAAAAGTAGATAAAAAAATTAGATGATTAACAACAAAAATAAAGATTAAGCTTTGTACATGATTGTTGATTTCTGCTAGAGAATGGGCTGTGGATTTTATTTTTTTCACATAAGACTCGATGGTTTCATGATCCCTCTTTTTGGTACTGTGAAATTACGTTTTCGGTTATTGAGCTAAAATTGTTTGGTGTCTTGAAGCCATATCAGTGTTGGTCATAGAGTTATTGGAGGAACGTCTAGCAGTTTTGACTCGAGCAAGATTTTAGAGAAATTATGCATATTCAAGCAAAGTTACATAGAATATATGTCTTGTCAGGCATAGTTCTGTATAAATTAAGTTAACATGAATACACTGTGTAGTAAATATTTTGCAAGACAAAGTTTCATAAAAACTATGTCTATTCGGGCAAAGTGACATAAAACATATGCCTTGTTCAATATATTTCTGTAGAAATTAAGTTAACAGACATAAGTTGGATAGTAACTATTTCGCAAGGCAAACTTTCATAGAAACCATGCCTATTCGAAAAACGTTACAAAGAACCTATGCCTTGTTCGGAGTTGTTCTATAGAAATTAAGTTAACATGCATAAGTTGTGTAGTAACTATTTCGCAAGTCAAGGTTTCAGAGAAGCTATGTCTATTCGGTAAAAGTTACATAGAATATATGCCTTGTCCGGCATAGTTTGTAAAAATTAAGTTAATAGAAATAAAATTGTGTAGTGACTATTTCGAAAGACAAGGTTTCATAGAAACTATGTCTATTCGGACAAATTTACATAGAACATATGCTATGTCCGGCATAGTTCTGTAGAAATTAAGTTAACAAAAATAAATTGTATAATAACTATTTCGCAAGACAAAATTTCATAGAAACTATGTCTATTCGGATAAAGTGACATAGACCATATGCCTTGTTCGGCATAGTTCTGTAGAAATTAAGTTAACAGACATAAGCTGTGTAGTAACTATTTCGCAAGGAAATGTTTCAGAGAAACTATGCATATTCAAGCAAAGTTACATAGAACCTATGCCTTGTCCGGTATAGTTCTGAAGCAATTAAGTTAACATGAATAAATTGTGTAGTAAATATTTTGCAAGGCAAGGTTTCATAGAAACTATGCATATTCAGGTAAAGTTACATAGAACCTATGCATTGTCCGGTTGGTAGAAATTAAGTTAACATGCATAAGTTGTGCAGTAACTATTTCACAAGGCAAGGTTTCATAGAAACTATGTTACATAGAACCTATGCCTTGTCCGACATAGTTCTGTAGAAATTAAGTTAACATGAATAAATTGTGTAGTAAAGATTTCGCAAGGCAATGATTCATGAAAACTATGCATATTCGGGCAAAGTTACATAGAACCTATGCTTCGTCCGGCATAATTTTGTAGAAATTAAGTTAACAAGCATAAGTTATGTAGTAACTATTTCGCAAGGCAAGGTTGTGTAGAAACTATGCCTATTTAGACAAAGTTACAGAGAACATATGCCTTGTCCGACATAGTTCTGTAGAAATTGAGTTAACAAACATAAATTGTGTAGTATCTTTTTCGCAAGGCAATGTTTCACAGAAACTATGCCTATTCATGCAAAGTTACATAGAACATATGCCTTGTCCGACATTGTTCTGTAGAAATTAAGTTAACTGGCATAAGTTGTGTAGTAACTATTTCGCAAGGCAAGGTTTCAGAGAAACTATTTCTATTCGGGCAAAGTTACGTAGAACCTATGCCTTATCCGACATAGTTTTATAGAAATTAAGTTAACATGAATAAATTGTGTAGTAAATATTCCGAAAGGCAATGTTTCATAGAAACTATGCATATACGGGCAAAGTTACATAGAACCTATGCCTTGTCTGGCATAGTTCTGTAGAAATTGAGTTAACATGCATAAGTTGTGTAGTAACTTTTTTCGCAAGGCAAGATTTTATAGAAAGTATGCCTATTCGGGCAAAGTTACATAGAACATATGCCTTGTCCGACATTGTTCTGTAGAAATTAAGTTAACTGACATAAGTTGTGTAATAACTATTTCGCAAGACAAACTTTCAGAGAAACTATCCCTATTCGGTAAAAATTACATAGAACTTATGCCATGCCCGGCATAGTTCTGTAGAAATAATGTTAACAGAAATAAAATTGTGTAGTAACTATTTCGCAAGACAATTTTTCATAGAAACTATGCCTATTGGGGCAAAGTTACATAGAACCTATGCCTTGTCCGATGTAGTTCTGTAGAAATTAAGTTAACAGGCTTAAGTTGTGTAGTAACTATTTCGCAAGGCAAGATTTATAGAAACTATACCTTGTCCGGCATAATTCTGTAGAAATTAAGCTTAGAAGTGTAAGTTGTGTAGTAAGTAGTAACTATTTCGCAAGTCAATGTTTCATAGAAACTATGCCTATTCAGGCAAAGTTACATAGAACCCATGCATTGTCCGACATAATTTTGTAGAAATTAAGTTAATCGACATAAGTTGTGTAGTAACTATTTCGCAAGGCAGTGTTTCATAGAAACTATGCATATTCGAGCAAAGTTTAGTCCATCCCACATTCACTGCTATTTTCCAATATAAATCTTTGTAAGTTTTGACTAATAATGCACACTTAACTTGATGAATTTTTTATATATATATAAAAATTAAGCTACGCATAACTTTTCATTATATACACTTGCAAGTTTTGCCCAACAAGAAAAACTTAACTTGATGACGTTTTACTTTTTTTTTTATATCTATATCTAAGAATTACACTACTTTTGCCTCTAGCCAAACTTTCCATTATATACACTTGCATGTTTTGCTCGATAAGGCAAATTTAACTTGATGAATTTTTACTTTTTTTATATATAAAAATTAAACTACTTTTGCCTCGAGGCATAACTTTCCATTATATACACTTGCAAGTTTTGTCCAATAAAATATTTAAAATATATAGACGCAAATAACTAGATAATTTATATGGATATTTTCATACCAAAATTTTCAAAAAATATTCTTTTTAAAACTTCATGTCTAGTCAAAATTATCATACAAAACATTTCTTCCAATCTAGCTTATACCCACAACTCACAAGGATGTATAGAAAAGGGAAGAGCCTTTGGTTAGCTAAGTCTAGGGGTGACAAAAATAGCTCAAACCCAAATGACCCGCCTGATCTGTCCAAGGTTTCATGGGTTTGGGCAATAGCGATTTTGATGATGAGTTGGTTTGAGCTAGCCCAAGTTGACCCATCACAAATCCACAACCCAAATGAACCCATGATGATGCCCAAACTTGACCCATAAAAATGCTCAATATTAACGATTAGAGCTACACACTAGATAAAGATATTTGTTTATAAATAATTATTTAAAAATTCATTTATTATTTCGGAACAATAAAAATACACCAACGCACCCCAACCACCCACTACACTATACATCCACCCTACCCTCTCCCGTACACCAACCCCCACCCAAGCACCGAACCACCCTCACAGCTTTGCCCCAACCTTGCCTACTCTACCCCATGCCCTACCACCCCCTACCCCCATCTCCCCCATCTACACCCACCTCCAGCCTTACCCCTCCCCCGCCCTACCCAATTCTCAAATTTCTATTTTATATATATTTTTTTACTTTTATAAATAATTTATAAAAAATATGAAATATTTTCTTACCTCCCAGGTCCTACCCACACCTACCCCCTCCATCCCCACCCTATTGCCCTACCCCATCCTCAAATTTCTATTTCATATTTTTTTACTTTTATAAAAATATGAATTTTTCTTACCTCCCTCCTACCGCCTCTAACCCCCACCTACCCCCTCCACCCCCACCCCATCATCAAATTTCTATTTCATATTTTTGTTACTTTTATAAAAATTATTAAAAATATGAATTTTTCTTACCTCCCCTCCACCCCCACCCCATGCCCTACCCCCATCCTCAAATTTCTATTACATATTCTTTTTATTTTTTTTTAAAAATAATTTTTCTTACTTCCTACCCCCCTCCACCCCATGCCCTACCCCATCCTCAAATTTCTATTTCTTATTTTTTACTTTTATAAAAAAATTATTAAAAATATGAATTTTTTCTTACCTCCTCCCCCTACCCCCAACACCCAACTCCCTCCACTTCCCCGCCTCCCACCCCACCCACAAATTTTCTATTTTATATATTTATTTTACTTTTATAAATTTTTTATAAAAAATGAGAAAAATTTGCTTACCCCATCCCCATCCCCACATTCCCCAAAGTTTTTACTTTATATATTTATTTTACTTATTCAAAAATTTTATAAAAAATGAGAAACTTTTGTTAGCCCACTACCCAGCCCCCCTCTCACCCCACTACCCCTGCCCTCCCACCCATTATTTTATATATTTATTTTGCTTTTATAAAAAATGAAAAATTCTTTAAAATATTATTCTTATTTTAAAAATAAAGATATGAAAAAATCAAATATCATACAAAATAAAATAACATCATAGAAGGCGAATTTGAAATTTGTAAATGTAATTAGTCAAGTTGGGTTATGACCCATCATTTAGCCATCTTGACCCGCTCATCTTAGCCCATGTAAGCTTTGGACGGATTGGGCATTAGCCCATCTATTAATTCAGTCCATCTTGACCCGTTCAACTTCAGCCCAAATGACCCATCCGCCACCCCTAGTTGCAAGTGGTAATATGAAATTCCTTGAGGTAAGCTTAAGAAAGCTGAAGCCTGAAAATGTACTTCTTTGTTAGCAAACTATTTGGGTGGTTTGTATTGGAAACAAAGGAAACAACACATTTATGAGAATTTGCTTCATACGTGTTAGTTTCTCTTGTCAATTAGTTATCCAGCTCCTTTCTATTTATATCTTTACTATTTCGAAATTATTTTCTGTTCTACTTTTGTTCATTCACTTTTATGTGCAAGTGTGATTCAACCCTTTTTTATCTGACCAATTTCCCAGGAATCAATGTATGTGTGTGACCATGTTGTAGCTCCACGATGACGAAAGCGAGTAGAAAGAGAGACGCATCATGTGTGACCATTTTGCAAGATATTACATCACAATGGTAAGTCATGTGTGTATTTTAGCTGCCAATATCTTTCTTGAATTATATAAGTAAACCACAATACCGAGCCATTTTTCAAATAATACGTCATGAACTAAATTTACATTATCCTCCTACTTAAACCTCAACATTTCAGATTAAATATTTTAACTTACTGTGATAGTACATTGATGTTGCTGAATCCTAACCTTTTTAGTCTCTAAAAGGAAAGTGCTTGTAAATTTCCCCAAGTTGCTTTGTTATTGTTGAATCTCTGGAAACATTGAAGTTGTAATTGATTCAAGATAGCTTCAGTGCATGTCACTTTGACATAATTCAAAATCTGATGGTATTGCCGGGACTGGCGGGACTGGCCAACGTCCCATCCCTCATCCCGTCGGAAAAGGGGGTCTTGGCGGGGTCGGGTCGGGATTGGAATTTTCATTATTTTTTTGTCACTTAATTTAAAAAATAATATATATAAACACTTCAATAATTGAACAAGATAGTGTAATAAAAATATCCCAAGGCTGTTTTTGTGCCTCTTATATTATTTAATAGATTTTTTTTATAATACAAATATAATTTCAAAATTACAATTTTGTGGTGTTGAAAGTTGCAAATCACATAGTAAAATTGTAATTAAAAAAATTACATATTTATAAACACATTTTTCTAATTTCTTCACAATGTCTTGTGGTTCTTCGGTTGGAATTGAAATTTGTTGGTTGGTCGATGTTGCTTCCAGCTCCGTCGGACAAGATTTCGTTGTAGTTTAAATCGACTTCTTCGTTGATCTCTGATTGACCACACCTTCTACGCTCCGCTCGTATCCAATCTCTGAATAAAACTGCAATCTCCAAGATGTCTCCCACCAATGAGTGTCTGTGCTCTCCTATTTGAAATCTTCCGGCAGAAAAAATGATTTCCGACGCTGTTGATGACGCTTGAATGTTCAACACATCTCGGGCCATCTTTGCTAGTGTCAGAAATGTCTTCTCATTTTCCCTCTAGTATTTAAGCAAGTCTTCACGTCCTTCTTCATTGAGAACTGCTTGGTATGGTACAACACCCTGCAAAACAAAAACATCAAACTCACTAACTTGATTAGCAGTGGAAACACTAAACATTCTATTTCTTAGGCTTTCAATACTACCCGCAGAAACATCATGTCTTTTATAAGGTTGTATTGAAGAAGAAGAAGAAGAAGATGATATAGAAGTCGGTTGGTTGCTAGCACTTTCTTGTTGGTAATGCGTATATACTTTTTTGCATTCATCGTGTATGCTAGACAAAAATTCTTCTTTAGTTGGTTCCTTAGGTGGTTGTTCATTCGGATTTTTAGAGTTGGAGGTGGAAGTACTGCTATACAATCATAAGTAGTTTCAATAAGTGTTTTACAACCGTCTATTTTAATAGTCGAATTTAATACATCACCAATAATATAAATAGTGGGAATAGAAAAAAATATTTTTTAATTTGATAAACATTTTTTTAATAGGTTCCTTATAAGATGGTTTTTCATATATTCACTAAGTAACAAAAATATTAGAGCTATATAAAATAACATAGTTGAAATAGTAGGATAATATATACCAAAAAATTCTTTAGTTGCTTGAATTTTTTTTCTAAAAATACAATAAGTTCTGAAATTTTTTCCCAATCGTTATCTACAAGCATATCAGTTGGATTTCGATTATTGGCGTTAAAAAATAAAGTTATAGGTCTTCTATAATCGTAAGCAACAAGTAGTTGTTCATATAGAGAATTCCACATAGTCGCTACTTCTTCAGAAATTTTTCTATAAGGTAGTCCACAATCGTGACAAGATTTTTTATATTCTTTTTTTCTTTATATTCTATTACTTCTAAAAATAAAGTTTATAACAAATTGTACTTTATTAAGAATGTCTTCAAAAAGTGATAGACCATCCTTTACAACTAAGTTATAAATATGACACGCACATTTTATATGAAAATGATTAGGAAAAGATGGAGTCAATAGATCTTTTAAAAGTCTCACAACATAATTATTAGAAGAAGCATTATTTAACGTAACCGTCATTATTTTGTCAGTTATATCATAATAATCGCAAACTTGATGAATATTTTCTGCAATAAAATTTCCAGTGTGCCTATCATCAATATATCTATATGCTAAAATACGTTTTGACCAATTATAATCTATCCAATGACATATTACAGTTAAATAATCATTGACGTTAGTACTACGACCTATATCAGAAGTGATAGATACTTTGCCAGGAAAATGATATAATGCATAACATAAGTATTGTTGATATTCATTTACAAATTTAAAAACGTCTCTCCTAACAGTTGATCTAGGAAAATAATTAAAAGCAAGATTATACATATCTCTTATGTAATGAATAAAATCGGGAGAGGAAAGAAATGAAAAAGGCAAACCCTCCACCGCAACTAATTTTGTTATTGCTTCCCTATCTCTATGTTTATCGTATTTAGAACCTACAATTCCCTCCGTCGTTGGGTTAATTTGATTCTGTACTTGGTCCAGGATACTATGTGAACCTTGTCCCGACTGAGAGCACATTGGCGCACCCGACTTTGTAGCCTCGTATTCATCCCACCTAGCTTTGTGAAAGCTTTGTACATGTCTCAATAAACCTCTCGTCCCACCCTGACCTTTTCCCATTTTAAATTTATAAATTTTCTTACAAATTTTGCATCTAACTACTTGATTCTCTTGGTCCCTATAAAAAAAATCTCATGCAGCTGATTTTAATTTTCGTTGTGTGGGGCCTCATCTCATACTAGGGGAATAAGAGGCGTTCCAATTTCAGTTTGAGGTGCACTAGTTGGTGTGTCATCTAGATTAGTGGTGTTGACACCAATTTTGTCCCATCTTTTTTGATTTATTTGCAATTTTAAATATTTTTGACACCTCAAAAAAATATTTTATATATATACATATAGGCATATATATACATATATATTATTATTCTCAATATTATTATTATTCGTATTTCTACAACCATTTACCTTTTTAAATCATGATCGTAGTTTCTATTGTAATATTCTATATTATTTTATTTTAGCAAAACGACATCGTATTTTTTATTTTTAATTAAGCATTAAGCATTTCACAAATATTATGTTTTATTATTATCACATCTTATACTATATTCTAAATAATTTACATTTTTATTCAAAGCATTTTAATATTAAACCCCTTTTGTATTTTTAAATCCATAACCCATTTTATTTTCCAACCCAAAATTATTTCTACCCAAAACATTCTATCAACCCCAAAAATCCATCTACAAATTAACCCCTATTTTTTGGCCCAACCGGACCAGCCCAACCCCCAAGCCCGTCGGCCCAAGACCCAGGCCCACTCGACCAACCCACTCTTTCCCCCTTTATATCCAACCGTCTAAAAACAAAACCAGAGACCCCCTAAATCCGCCCATCGAAAATCGGCAGCCGAAACCCACACCCCTCTCCAAAAACAAGCGGTTTTTCACCTGAAATCACCTTCGGACCGCCGGACAAACACCCTCACCACAACACTGCCACCATGTCCCCTCCACCATGGAGCCCTCACGTCGTCCAGTCCCCTTTTCCCCTTTTTTTGCAAACCCAGAGCCTTGAATAGCTCATCCGAAGTCGAATTGACCTGCGAAGCATGCATGCCGCGGTCGATCCCTAGAATACCTTCAAGGATTCGGTGGATAAGAACACAAACTCGTACCTCTTCTTTATCATCTCGGTTTTCGAAATGAAAAGAAGACCGTCACATTTTCAATATTTGTTTTGAATTCAAAATTCAAACCTCAGCCATTAGGGTCTCGATTGGGGCTATAAATAGAACCCTTTGTGGGTTGTTGAAGGGGGGATTTTTCAGACATAAAAATGAACCCCTTTTTTATTCTCACAAGTGATTTTGGAACAAGTTTCGATTCCGAAAAAATCTCTTTCTGTTACTCTCGTTTCCGACTCGGCAAAGCCGTAAAACATTTAAGCTCTTATTCTTTTTCAATCGCATAAACAAAACTTATCCGTGCTGGGTCGACGATTCGAAACGACGACTCGGTTTGCTGCCCGGAGAAGGTAAACTTGATTTCCTCTTAGTTTTAATTCATTTCTGTGTTCCTATGTGTTTTCTTTTGTGACTTCTGTTAATTAACCATATATCAGTTAGATTTGTCTACATTACTATGTTTGTTAATGTATAGATAAAATGTTTAATTTAATCTACTTAATAACCTAGGCCTGCATCTTACTTGTTAGACTGTGGAATAGGCTTGTGTTCATTGTAAGATACCAAGCATACCGCTAATACTTTATCATAGGAATATGAGGTTGGTTAGTTGAGTACTTTCATTGGTGTCTTGCTACTGCTTAATAACTGAACTGACCATATCTTGCCCTGCTTGCTTAAATTTCAAAATTCATCTACTAGCATGTAAACCCTTTTGGTTGTTTGGTACCTTGTTTTGGCTATTAAGTGGTTGAGTAAGGTCTATGATAGTATTTTGTACCCTGTTGATTTAGTTGACTCTCTGACTAAGTTGCTGCTTATCTGTATCTTGCATTCAAATCAGTCATGATCACATGGTAGCATGTATATGATAAGGTCTGGGTGTTGAAACTATTTAAGTAAGCCCAAGGCTTTGGCACATGATTTAAGTATCTACATATTAGGAATAGAAAGGCTTTTGATTACTGTCAAGTTATGCCCATGTTTAGGCTAATCCCATGAGTATGTATTTGTTATGTTTTAGCCCTTTGGATTTGTCCATATGAGAACATCACATTCTTCTAATAGTTAATCATATGACATGTTGAGAATGAATTTCATCCTATTAGATTGCCACTGTTCAGTATTCTGTTAAAGTCTCAAACCACTCTGAATCACTCCCCATCATGTTAACTGTATCAGGCATAAATTAAAGTGTCATTATACATAATAAAATCTGAGTTGTGATTGTGTATGCCTCTGGTGTTTGTGGACTTGTATATTAAAATAAGCTTCTGCAAGTAGGGTTAACTAACTCTATCTGGTTCTTTTTCTACTTGTTTTAGCTGGTAGTACACTTGTCCTTTTTTTTTTTCTAAATGTGAAATGCCCTCCCATGATAGCATTACAATAACCCCTGGATCATTTTATGTCTATTAAAAAAATGCGTGTCCTATTTAGGCTAGTATAATCATCAACATGTTATGTGCCTATCCACTTGAGGTTTATCATGTTTTGGGAGAGGTTAGCTTAGTCTGCTGGTTTTGTGTCAAGGAATAACTATGTCTGATTTTTTCCCTGATTGTCTCTAAGTGTGCAATATCAAACCAAGTTCATGTCATGTTTACCCTGTCTATTTAGGTTGTCAAATACCCCATGACAATATCCAAACTTCCCCCGAGCCACTTTGCACCATGTCATGTCTGTTAAATTTGTCTAAATGGTAAATGTATGCATATATGTTCCCTGCTTGGACTTATTTGTGCCATGTTGAAATATTGCCTAGCTGGAGTTTCATTGTTACCTTATAACCATGTTTTCATGTGATAGCATCCATGTATGTTGGGATTGATATACTCTACCTAGAGGGTTGAATGGGGATGACCTTAATTTTGATCATATTACCATTGTTCAACATGTTTGTTGAAGAGCTAAACCATTTCTGGATCTTCATTCTACTTTGTTTGATTGTGCACAAATGTAGAAGTCAATTTGTATGAGCTTGATCTTTGTCCCTATTTTCTGAATATATGGGCCCATTGTTTCCTCACTTAAAGGGTGCATCTAAAATCATAGGCTCATGTGATGTATTACCTAATTAAATGCATTTATCTTTGTTTCCTATATACTAACATGTCTCTTCTGGTTATTACTGCTTGTGGTCTGAAACTGGTCATGATCACATAGCTGGTTTAGCATTATGGGTTTGAATTATTAGGCTGCTAGTGCATTATCTCCACCTGGTATTTGGCTTTCTTTATTCTTATGCAAATGGTTCATTATTTTGCCTTGGAACCCCTATGGATATCTTTTGCTCTTGCTGGTAATATAAAACTGATCTTGCTTTGTCTCTTCTAGTTGTGAAATGTTAAGTATACAATGATATACCTCAAGGCATATAAGGTATACTAAGGCTTGATCTTCTAGTGTATACTAAGGCTGTATATCCTCGCATATCGCTAGGCATATCATATATCCTTGTATATCACATGCATTTTGGGTTAAAAGAATGTGAAATGACTGAATGTATGTTGGATGTGGGCTCATGGGCCAATCTGTTTTCTTTATATATATCTGAAATTATACGTTTGGGGCCTGCTTTTTATTTTCGCGTGTTAATTGGGCCCATCGTTCATTCAAGCCAATTTATTTCAGTCTGAAATTCTGTTTTGGCTCGTTTTTACACCCTCCCGCATTGTTTGCATTCCGAGGCCCAATAACATATTATTTTTTTATGAATTATTTATTTACACGTATATATGTCCATGTCCCGTTTACTAATCCTTTTCTTTTCTTTATTTACATGAAATGCATCGAGAGCTACGAAGAGTTTCGTTATGAGACTCATCATGATCATTTCCGAACGAAGACCCGCATTCACACTCCTTGCATTCTCCAACCCCGGGATTTCAAAACAAATAGGGCTAGATGACATCATCATCCGCCTTAGTTCCCCTTTTATTATTACTCTTTAATTCCGTTATTTCTATCTTTTGGGCATGTAATAATTATTTAATGTTTGTGTGATTATTAGAATATTTAGAATAATTAGTCCATGAACGGATAATTAATAGGATAGTTTAAAACCCGTTGCTAGTTTATTTATTTGTAGGTTCGGTTACTGCAAAAAATAAAAATCCTCCGCTAGTTCATTTATTTTTAGGCTCGTCGTGCATATTCAAGATTTTCAAAACAACTTTGGTCATCTTTTATTCGCTTTATTAATCATACAAATAAGTTTATCTTTTTTTAATTTTGCAACTCAATGATTTCCAAAAAAATTACTTCTTTGGCATTATAAATAATTCATTTTTCTCCTTACTATTAATTGTTACAAATGCATATTTTTTCAACTTTACATGTATTTTTCTTTAATATCATACAAATGCATACTTGTACAAAATGTATCCTTTTACTAAATACTTGCAACATCAATTTAACTTTCTATTTTAAAACATGCATTTTCCTTAGTACAATAATTAACCTGAGTTTGACCGGATAACCGCAAGTTAGCGGATCTTAAAGGATGCCTAACTCCTTCCCTTTAGGATAATAAAGAACCCTTACCTAGAACCTCATTAGTTTCGCTGACCTTAAAATTGGAGTTACATTGCAGCATTTAGTTAACATTTAGGTGCCCTAATTCACCCTAGAATAATTAGGTGGCGACTCCTCAAAGCAAGCATTTTTATCCAATCCAAAATGAATCGACGGCAATCGCGTCGCGAAGCCCGCGGGTTAAAAACGGGCGCGACAAGTGGGTGTGTCATCTAGATTATCTTCTAAATTATAATCTGGTTTAGTTGCAGAATATATCTCATCATCTAATGATATATCATTAAAAAAATAAGTTTCATCTATATGAGTGTAATCAATCAAATCATCATGTCTAGGAATAAGATGACTAGAAGAAGTACCTCTGCCCTTGTTATCCTTATTAGAAGAATCACCCTTACCCTTACTCTTACCTTTAAACATACCTCTTAATCATTCCATTTTAATTATGCAAATAAATAATTAAAGATAATGAAATTAAGTACGATAATTAAAATAAAGTAACAATAATAATTTATAGAAGGAACGAAGGTACCAAACGCCGACGTAACGTCGACTTGTAATCGAGGTTGAAAATTGAAACTTTGCTTGATGGATGATCCTCAAGCTAGTTGCCAACTTTAGTCCTAATTTTTGAACTTTGATACAATTATACAAATGAGCAAATAAAATAAAATATTTAGTAGACAATGTAATTGTAAACTTGTAGAGAGAGATTGAGAGATTAGAGAGATTGTAGGAAGATTTGTGAGATAAAATGAATAGAAAATGAGGTATTTATAGTTGGAAAATTGGGTTAAAGTGTAAATATAGTAACTTAGGAGTTAAAAATAAATATTAAGGGGGTAGGAGGGATTAATGGGATGGGGGGGGGGGGGGGGAACGGGCGTGGCACAACGGCCAAAATATAAATTGACCATTGTGCAACGGTCATTTTTGCAAATGGGGGGTCGGGGCGGGACGAGCCCATGTCCCGTCCCGGTTTCTAGTCCCGACACCATTTTTTTTAAGGGGAGCGGGGTTGGGACCGGGCCGACCCAGCCCACTGGCCAACCTTGCTTTGAAATATGAACCTTTACAGATATATGTGCCCCTACACAAGTTCTAATTTTATATTTTAATTGTGGCGATTGACTGAAATTTTTAATTCACTTACAGTTCTCAAGGACAGGCAAAGCTCTTGTGATGAGACCACTAACTCCATTATGCTCCATGTTCTTGAAGAGATAATTCCTTCATTTTCAAGCAGGTTCTTCTGAGTCTGCTGGTTTCTTTAAAAAATAACATTACCTCTGCACATTATCTAATATTGAGGATGGAAACTGCTTGAATAGAATAAGTTTATTTCTAAACTAATCTTGTACTTATTAGGAAGTTTTCACAATTAAGTGCAGAAGAAAGCATTTCTATATATTTATTTCAACTAATTGGTGTTCACTCACTGCTTCCTACTATGTTTGAAAAGCTCTTGCAAAATCAAATTCTAGATTATTTTGAGTTCATCTCCTAATCCCCAAAGTAATTTCTAACCTTCGAATCCAGGTGAATGATTTTCAGACAGAAATTGTGGTGTAGATATAATAATTGCTTGAATGACTTTGAGGTGTTTGGTCCAATTTAATTGTCCAATGCACTTCCACGGTACCATCATATTTTGTTCAAGTAGATGACAGTAATTAGGAACTGAATCTATAATGTACTCTGGTTTTTTTATAAATTGAAATATTGTGTGAATTGGTTCTTGTTAAATATACATATGATATACAATATATCATATGTATATTTCGGATTTTGTATATTAGTTTAGGTAGTATTTGAGTGTAATTAGTATTGTATACTTACCATAATTGTATAGTTAGTGTCTAAGTAGAATAATGTTTTAGGAGTAGAATAGGAATAAGATTCCTATTATGAAAATATGTAAATTGTATATAAATTCTTTCAATCAATGAAAATAATCAAGGGATTATTTCTTTCATGGTATCAAAAGTCTAGGTTATTTTTCCAACCTCTTTTCCGTCGACCTTGTGCTCAATTTCCACCTCCTTCCATGATTTCGTGACCGTCGGTGGTGTTCTTTTATTTTCTCCTCAAATCACCTATTGTTCTTTCGTTATGTCGACGATAAAGAGCACGTTTTATCCTGCCCGTGTTGTTTCTAACATCAAGAATCACATACCTTTCATTCTTGAAATAGAAAACGTCAAATACGTGACGTGAACCGAGTTGTTTAAAATTCACGCTCGCTCGCATCAAGTCATCCATCACATAATCCCCGCGACTCCTGAGGATACGGAGGTGCCTCAACGTGAGGATGATCTTAAGTTATGGACAACGCTTGATGCCACCGTCCTTCAGTGGATTTATTCCACTATTTCTACTGACCTGTTGCAGACGATTATTGAGCCAGACGCTACGACAATGGCTGCTTGGGATAGGATGCTTGACATATTCCAAGATAATCAAAATTTCAGAGCTGTTACTCTTGAGCAGGACTTTTCCCACGTTAACATGGAAAATTTCTCGAATGTTTCAGCGTATTGAAAAAGGTTGAAGAAATTGCGGACCAACTCCGCAACGTTGGTGCGCCCGTTAGTGAAGATCGTCTGGTTCTACAGATGGTTGTTGTCCTCTCCGAGGCATTTAGTGGCGTTGGGACCCTACTTCGTCAAAGTAACCCTCTCTCAACGTTCTATCAAGTCCGCTCCACGCTTACTTTGGAAGAAGCTGGATTGGCTAAGAAGGTGGCTACCGGGGCAAGTCCCGTGGTCATGATGACGTCCTCCACAAATTCTCCGGGATGTGTTGATAATTCGGGCCAAAACCGTGCACACGGTGGCGGCAAGAATACTAGAAAAAATAATAGAAGAAATCGCGGTGGCAAAAGCTGTGGTAACGTCAGCAGTACCGGCGACAGTAGGCCCCACCCCATCAATAGTGGGCCTCAGCCCCACTGGTCCTAGCCTTGGGCCCTCTGGCCGTGGTCTTAGACCAGTAGGCAGTGGCCCAACAATCTCGGCTTTTCAGCACCTCTAGCCCACTGTAATTGGGCCCAATTTCAGCCTTCTTTTCGGCCCAGCTACTCCAGCCCAATCTCGGTCCAGCTATCTAGTGGGGTACCGGGTCAGCAGGGAGGCAGGCCTGGGCCCCACCAGGCCCATCATGCAGTGGACCCCACTCCTACCGACATCGAAGTCGCGATGCACACGCTTAGAATAAATCCTTCGGACCCAAATTGGTACATGGACACCAGCGCCACTACTCACATGACATCAGATTCAGGTACTCTCTCGTCTTATTCTAATTTGAGCAACAATCGTGGTATAATTATTGGTAATGGTAATTCAATTCCAATTCATGGTTATGGTCATAAAACATTGTCTCCTCCTCATCCACCCCTTATTTTGAAAAATACCCTTCACGCTCCAAAATTGATTAAAAAATTGGTGTATGTCCAAAAATTCACCACTGATAATTCCGTGTCCATAGAATTTGATCCATTTGGGTTATCTGTGAAGGATTTCAAAACTGGGGTCCTCTTATGAGGTGTGATAGTAGGGGAGATCTTTATCCTATCATGCCATGTTCCGATCCATCGAGTCAAGCCTTGCCGTCAGCGTTTGCAGCCCTTGTTCCTTCCTTGTGGCATGCTCGTCTAGGTCATCCGGGATCGTCTATTTTGTCTTCCTTAGAGAAAAACAATTTTATTTCTTGTAAGGGTGAGCATAGCACTCCGAATTGTCAATCTTGTTCTTTAGGAAAAATAGTTACGTTGCCATTTGTAAACTCTAATTCTCATACTTTAATGCCATTTGATATTATTCATACTGATCTATGGACGTCTCATGTTCTTAGTTCTTTGGGTCATCGGTATTATGTTCTCTTTTTGGATGATTATTCTAAATTTTTGTGGACTTTTCCAATAGCGAAAAAATCTCAAGTTTTCCATCTTCTTAAAATTTAGAGCATTCATTAGAACCCAATTCGAATGTGAAATAAAAAATATCCAATGTGATAATGGCAAAGAATATGACAATGGGGTGTTTCGGAAATTTTGTGCAAATAATGGGATCAATTATCATTTTTCTTGCTCTCATACGTCTTCACAAAATGGGAAAGCCGAACGCAAAATTCGTACCATTAATAATATTGTCCGCACTTTACTAATTCATACTTCCATACCCCCGTCTTTTTGGCATCATGCTCTACAAATGACTACACATCTTCTTAACATTATTCCTTCCAAAGGTTTGACATATTCGTCCCCCTTTCAAATTTTATATAATAAGACTCCTTCGTATTCACATCTTAGGGTCTTTGGGTGCCTGTGTTATCCACCACAATTAACAAACTTCAGGCCCGTTCTACCCCGTGTGTGTTCTTAGGTTATCCGTCCAATCATCGTGGTTACAAATATTTTGATTTATCTTCTAATAAAATCATCATTAGTCGCCATGTAATTTTCGATGAATCCCAATTCCCGTTTGCTAAGGTTAGTACTCTCATGCCTAGTTAGTATAATTTTTGGATGATAGTATATCCCCGTATATTATTCACCATTTTCAGACGTATCCCGCACCCAAAATTCTCCAGCGGGCAAGACCCGCTGGCCCCACTACTCGTCACAAGATACAGTGCCCAGTATAATCATTGGGCCAGTTTCAGGGCCAGTCCAACCTAATTCTGAAACTGGTCCATTTCATACACATGTTTACAGCAATAACTTGGGATTTGAAGAAGAAGCGATGTCATATAAATATAGAACAAATACATTAGAAGCAAATAAATTTGCAGAAGCTATCAGGGAATTTTTCACTCCTCCATCTCTATCTGTGGATTGAAA
The DNA here is from genome assembly GCA_029783415.1 of Anisodus acutangulus. Taxonomy (NCBI): domain Eukaryota; kingdom Viridiplantae; phylum Streptophyta; class Magnoliopsida; order Solanales; family Solanaceae; genus Anisodus; species Anisodus acutangulus. The sequence goes on along the minus strand of CM056502.1, from coordinate 34,023,808 downwards.
GAATTTTTTAATGTCTTCTTCTTTACCTCGATATAATTAAAATGTCCATACCTTAACTAATGGAATGTTCTTATCTTCAGTGGGTTGTATGACCATATGACCCATAGGGCATTTCCAACAAAATATGTATGCGACAGATCTCCGATTACATATTCTAGGGCAGACTCAGCACACTGCATAGTTGTAATTTATATTTCAGTCTTCTAACCCAAATTACTAAAATCCCAAAAGAAATAAGTTGAATAAACAATATTTACCTTGCGAAGGGTCTTTTCAGACTCATAAACTTTTTTGGGGAAATGCCAGACAGACTTTCCACTAGGAGAGCCATGTGTGGAACCATGAACAATAAGATTGAGTCTCCTGTTTAGTGCTCTCTGTAATTACCTAATTCACATAAAAAAAATTCATAATCAGTAACATGAAACACTAGCCAGCGTAAGGAAATAAGTGTTGTGAATATCTATAGACATACTATGTTGGATCATAAACTTGATCCATTATGGGGTTCCAAACCCAAACCCAATCAAATTGGAGTCCAAGTCCATAATCAAGGTCCAAAACTACAAACCTTCTATGTAGAATCTTTTAGGGTATGGTAATTATGCATGTGAATCATTTGGTAATTTAAAATATTGTTAGAAGGATGGAGAATAATGAAATGTATGGTTATTGTAATTTTTGATTAGTTTATTTGTGTGGTGTAGGATTGTTCTTAAGTAGTATAAATACCCCTCCCCATTTTAGTTTAGGAATCAAGAAAAATTAAGAGCTTCTAAGTGAGTGAAGAAGCAAAGTCTTATAAGAGTGAGTTATAGTATCTTATTGTTGAGTGAGAGTGCTCTTGTAATATTTGTTTGAGTTTGAATAAAAGTTATTTATGAGAGTGTTTCATTTCCAACAAAGTGGTATCAGAGCCAGTTAGAAAGTATACACTATTGCATATCAAATCGAAGGTCTCGAAGATAGAAATATGTCGCCACCAGAATCTCCCCGATTGGAATACAGACGCACCGCCACGCGCCACTGGAATAGTGCTGTCAGAAAACTGAGTTGACTCACCGAGTTGAGCCGAGTCAGCTGAGTTGGAGCTAAGTTGACCAAGCAGCTTGACCAAGCCGTCCAAGCCGAGTTGACTGAGCTATCAAAGTCGTTGACCGTTGACCAGGTTAGGGTTGAGTTTGATCATTGACTTTGATTGTTGACCGAAAACTGAAAATTTGACCAGGTCCCTCCCAAGGTCGTTCGGCGTTCCGGATTCATCCGCACAATAGGATTTTACAAATTCTCATTATATTGAGAGATATGGCAATCGGTATGGCACCATTCCAAGTACCGACACTCAACAACAACAACTACGACAATTCGAGTATCAAAATGAAGGCACTTCTTGGATCACAAGATATGTGGGATATTATAGAGAAAGGCTATAACGAGCCAGCAAATGATGCTGCTTTTGCTGCTCTTACACTATATCAAAAGACAACTTTGAAGGATTCAAGAAAGAGCGACAAAAAGGCTCTCTACCTCATCTACCAAGCATTAGATGATGATGACTTTGAAAAGATTTTGAGTGCAAGCTCTGCCAAAGAAGCGTGGGAGAAGCTGCAAACCTCTTACAAAGGATCCGAGCAAGTGAAGAAGGGTCTCCAAACATTAAGAGGTGAATTCGAATCCTTACACATGAAAGTATCTGAGTCTATTTCAGATTATTTATAGTAGTAGCTATTTCTAATCAATTAAAAAGAAATGGTGAAAAGTTAGAAGATGTGAGGATATAGAGAAGATACTCCGTTCATTGGATCCCAAATTTAAGTACATCGTTATGACGATTGAAGAAACTAAAGACTTGGAAGAAATTATGATCGAGCAACTCCAAAGATCATTGCAAGCATACGAAGAGAAGCATAAGAAGAAGCAAGGGTTTACTGAGGAACTCCTCAAGCTGTAACTCAAGGATATGCATGAAAGCTAAGGCAATGATAGAAACCAATGTAGCCGAGGCCGAGGCAGAGGTAGAGACCATGGATGAGGTGGAAGTCGCGATCGTGGACGAGGTTGGAATTACAACAACGACTATGAGAAAGGAGAAAGCTCAACATGAGGCCGTGGAAGAATCAATCTGAACTCAAGGTATGACAAATCTCAAGTTCGATGCTATAATTGTCAGAAGTTTGGGCATTATGCTTCAGAATGTAGAGCTCCAAACAACAAAATTGAGGAGAAGGCCAACTACACGGAGGAGAAGACAAATAGCAAATAAACTCTTCTTCTAGCACGAAAGGAAACTGATGGTGGCCAAGCAAATTCCTGGTACCTTGACAGTGGTGCAAGCAATCACATGTGTGGAAAGAAAGACATGTTCGTAGAGCTAGACGAGTCAGTAAGAAGAAATGTTTCATTTGGAGATAATTCCACAATAGCAGTGAAAGGGAGAGGTAACATCTTTATCCATTCGAAAGATGGGAGACATCAGTTTATTTCCAATCTCTACTATATGCCCATTATGAAAAGTAACATCTTGAGTTTAGGACAATTGTTAGAGAAAGGTTATGATATTCATATGAAGGATTATAATCTTTCTATAAAAGATGATAAGAATAACTTCATTGCTAAAGTGTCAATGTCAAAGAATAAAATGTTCCTGATCAACATACAAAATGATGTTGCAAAGTGCCTGAAAGTTTGCCACAGAGATGCATCATGGCTTTGACATCTTCAATTTAGGCATCTCAATTTTGGAGGTCTAGAGTTGCTATCTAAGAAGGAGATTGTGAAGGGACTACCTCACATCAACCATCCTGACTAACTTTGTGAAGGGTGTCTAGTCGGGAAGCAATTAAGGAAAAACTTTCCAAATGAGTCAGAGTCAAGAGCCAAGAAGCCACTCGAACTCATCCATACTGACGTGTGTGGTCCGATCAAGCCTAGCTCTCTCTGTAACAGTAACTATTTTCTTCTCTTCATTGATGATTTTTCAAGAAAAACCTGGGTATATTTCTTGAAACAGAAGTCAGAAGTTTTCAAAGTTTTTAAGAAGTTCAAAGCTACAGTAGAGAGAGAAAGTGGTAGAATGATCAAAGCCATGAGATCCGACCAAGGTGGAGAATTTACTTCCAGGGAGTTTCAAGAGTTCTGTGAAGTAAATGGAATCCGTCGACCAATGACAGTTCCTAGATCCACCAGCAAACTGGCGTGGCAGAAAGAAAGAACAGAACAATCCTCGACATGGCATGAAGCATGCTCAAAAGCAAGAAACGTCCCAAGGAGTTTTGGGCCAAAGCAGTAGCATGTGCAGTATACTTGTCAAATCGATCTCCAACAAAAAATGTATGGGGAAAGACACCGCAAGAGACATGGATTGTAAGAAAGCCTGGCATTTCCCACCTGAGAACCTTTGGAAGTATAGCCCATATTTATGTACCAGATGAGAGAAGAACGAAGCTTGATGATAAAAGCGAGAGCTTTATCTTCATCGGCTATGATGCTAATTCGAAGGGCTACAAGTTGTACAATCCAGACAATAAGAAGATTATGATTAGTCGAGATGTGGTATTTAACGAAGAAGGAGAATGGGAATTTAACTCTCATGCAGATGACTTCAATTTCTTTCCTCAATTTGAAGAAGATGAGTAGATAATGAGGGAGCAACTAGGTGAACCTCAACAAGAGCTTGCAACTCCACCCACTTCACTAACATCAACCACTCAAAGAGACTCATCACCCTCGTCATCGTTAAGTGGGAGTCAAAGTGAAAGAGTTGTGCAACGTACAAGAAGCCTTAGCGATCTCTATGAGGTAACTGAATGACAAGATAATCTTACATTATTTTGTCTATTTGTCGATTGTGAACCAGTGAGATTTCAAGAAGCAGTAAAAGAAAAGAAGTGGAGAGATGCGATGGACGAAGAAATCAAGGTCATCGAGAAGAATGACACATGGGAACTTACCTCACTTCTCAAGGGACATAAAGCAATAGGTGTCAAATGGGTGTACAAAATAAAGCAAAACGCTAAAGGAGATATTGAAAGGCACAAGGCGAGGCTAGTTGCTAAAAGCTATAGTCAAAAGGCTGGAATTGACTATGATGAGGTATTTTCTCCTGTTGCTCGATTGGAGACTATTTGACTAATCACTTCTTTGGTAGCTCAAAACAAGTGGGAGATACATCAGATGGATGTAAAGTCTGTCTTCCTAAATGGAGTTCTTGAAGAGGAAGTCTACATTCAGCAACCATCAGGCTGCGAAGTCAAAGGCCACGAAGACAAGGTGTTGAAGTTGAAAAAGGCTCTTTACGGGCTAAAACAAGCACCAAGGGCATGGAATAGCCAAATCGACAAGTACTTCCAAGAAAATGGCTTCAACAAATGTCCCTACGAGCACACTCTATATATTAAGATCAAAGAAGTAGATATTTTGATCGTGTGCCTCTACGTGGATGATTTGATTTTCACCAGAAGCAACCTAAACATGTTCAATGAATTCAAGGAAGTAATGACGAAAGAATTCGAGATTCAAGGGTTGTTGTGAGATGTTAAAGGCTTTGATTTAAAGTTATAATTATTGTGTAAGGTGAGTAAATAACTCTCTTGTTTGAGCTTAAACTTTTTCCTGGGTTGGTTAAGTAGTTTGGATGAAAAACTACAAGTTAGTATTTGAAATAATATGAAATATTGTTGTCTTGTTGTTGGACTGTTTGGAGGATATATATGACTTCTTATATCTGGAAATGATGGAAAATAATTTGGTTATGATGTTGTTGTTTTTATAATGCTTGACCAAGTATCAGTTTGATAGATAAGGTCAAAATTTAGAAGAAGAAATGGACATTCGATGCTTAAAAGTCATTCATATTGATTTTTAATTCTTGTTGGGCTACTTTTGTTGATTATTAAGGATGTATATAAGGCTGGAAGATTATAAAAATATGTTTGTTAGCATGATGGTTATGTTATATGTTTGTTTTAAGATCAAGAAAGGGTATAAGGGTTTGAATGGGTTCCAATTCGAGATTGCCACTCGTCATGAGATGTTAATGACTTATTGTTGATATAGTGTGCCTTGTTATTGGTGTTTGTATTTCCTATGTTGCTTTGGTTGTTGCTTATTAATGTATTTGGAGGGAAGTCAATATTATAGGGAATATGCTACCCAAATTTATATAGATAAGTTACTAACGTAAATATTTGACCGAGTCTCTTAATGGTATTAACCATAGACCATACTGTGCTTATGTAAATTAAGTAGTATTGTGGACTGCATTGGTATACTGTGGAGTTGAGGAGACTAAGGTATGTTAAGGCTATCATTTCCTTCTTTTGGCATGCCACGTATGTAAATAAACATAAACGAATGTATGTCCAAAGTGACTCTACTCTTGAATGCTAGAAATATCTATGTCCTTCATTCCATTGAAGAAGTTTATTGATTCATGTATATCTTGTCTTATTGACTCATAATAAAAGGTATGTTGAAGAACGTAGCGAAAATAATGATAGTCAGAGGATAACGAACATAGGTCACTATGACTCTGTTCATGGTGTCCCCTGAGGTCCGTCTTGCATTGCACTTATATATATGTATCTATTTTCTTACTAAGACACGCTATAGTCGGTCGAGTACGACACTTATATGTGCGCACCACTGCAGTTGTTTTGACATTACTAAGTCCTATTAAGGTCGGGTACGATCAAATCCTTTCGAGGCCGGGTATGTTATGATATCATATAATTTGCCCCACAGATAGGCTTGATACTATATTATACGGCCCATTGAGTGGCTAAATTTTTACATACATGCATATATATCCATGATTTTGACAGTGTATGCCCATAACGGTCTTTTAATGAGTTACAAGTTGATTCCTACACCATTCTCTTATATGTCATTTATATACATGTTTACTTGCCTTACATACTCGCTACATTTATTCGTACTGACACCCCTTTTGTCTGGGGATGATGTATTTCATGCCTGCAGATCCCATTAGACAGGTTGATAGTCCTCCCAATAGGATACCAGTTCATGAGAGGGAGTGTTGCACTCCACTTGTTCCAGAGTTGCCTTTTTGGTCAGTATGTTTATGCTATGCAACTATGGGTATGGCGGGGTCCTGTCCCGACCTGATGTTATGTTGCGCCACTCTTAGAGTCTTGTAGACTAGTGGTTTATATATTTGTCATTTTGTATGGCCTTGCCGACCTCTTGTTAGTCGGTTGGTATAACTGATTTGTCTTATCGGCCTTCTGATGTCAATTATGGCCTTGTTGTATATCCACATGTTGGTTATGCTGTCATTTTATCAAGTCGTCATATTTAGTTTTTCCCCTTGTGGCTATTATCCTGAAGCCTTGTCGTCCCAGACTATTTATAGTTATGCGATGATATGGTACACTCAAGCCACGGGTGCTGGCCACACCCCCCGAAGCTGGGGTATGACAATCCTGGAACTGGATGACCTTTCTCTAGCAACATCAATACATCACTCACAGTCACTCCTTGATGCTGAGCCTAAGTGAAAACAATCTGAGTGAGCAACTGAATAGCTCATTGGACATCCATATCTGTGAAACTTGGCGATAAGACTATATTACGAATTCTTGCAGGCCTTTCCGTAGCGGGTGGGGGTGAAGTCGTGGGTACTTAGCCCGATGCATCTCCCTGACCTTGAGAGTCCATTTCTTGGGCAGCATTAGCAGCAACCTTTTTGCTTGTAGCTGTGACTTTTTTTTGGCAAGCATTTTCTGAAATGTGTAATACGCATAAGTTTAAAGAATATCCTGAAGGTATACCTCTAATTGCACGATCTAGAGTATGAAAGAAGTGAGACAATCCTATATGTCTTTGTAGTCAACTGTTTACATGAGTGGCACGCACACACATATAAAAATGACTCTACTGGATACAGTTTCATAGACACCCTAAGACACTTGAACCTGAAGCTCTGATACCAAGCTTTGTCACATCCCAAACTATGACATGGGCGCGACACAACACTCGATGTCTGACTGCATGTGACCGAGCGAACCACATGGCTTGCTAAATCAGTATGGGTATATAATATCATAAAATATAACTTAAAAGACGATAATCTGAGTATTGAAAATATAAATGTAGAAATAGTATGAAAATATGATAGGTACGAAGCCAACACGACTATCGACAATGAACATCTAACATGATATGCCAGGCCAATCTATGAAACCTCTGTACATGAGTATGAACACTAAATTATTTATCGGGACAAGACCTCTAGTATACTTCTACTGCATATCATGACATCAATATAAATAAAGATAACACCACGAATGAAATGAGGCTCATCAATAGCTGATACGAGAATGTCCTAACGAGCAGATTCATCATCCTATAAATTAGTGCACGCATCGTAAAATGTAGGCGCTGGGTAATAGGGACATAAGTACACTGAAATTGTACTTGTATATAAAACAACTGAATGAATAAGATTGACACATGAAATAATAGGAATTGAAACTGAGACTATAAGTTGTACATGAACATGAATATAATATAACATGGTGAATCATTTTAAGTGGGAAAGCTTTAGTATAATCGACATGTAACCACCACGTGAGTATGTGACATTTGATCTCTACCTGATAAGCTAAGTCATCCCATACCTTGCCAGGGTACGAGACATGAACATGACATGAATGGATCCATAAATAACCCACAATGGGTAACATAAAGAAATTGTCCTACTGGGCGGAGCGATCCTTATCCTACGTTGGCATACATAGTTTTAGGTATTAAACTTTCTCGATAATCTGTGCTACTCTCAAAATATGAACATGAATATAAGTGGCTTGGAAGATTATGTATTTCACAAACATGACTTGTAAACATGATTTGTAAGTAAAAATATAACATGTATATAATTTTCACAAGACATGAAAAATAATGATGAATTCACGAAATAAAACAATAGTGATTCATAAAAAATTTGTGTTGCATGCTTGAACTCATAGAATCGATATTATGAGCATTCATGAATTAAGTACAGGATTCATGGCATTCGAAATGATATATCATGAACATTAACAATGAGATTATAACTTAACTGTAACATGGCTTGGTGTTTTATGAATTAGGGCAATTATCGGGAAAACATGGACGAACATGGTGTGGGAAAGAAAAATGGTGTTTTCACACGTGGATAGAAGTCCTACATATCTTAATCTCTCCTAAACCCGAAATAAAGTATGAGCCTTGAAGAAGAATTCCAAAAGCATGAATCTTGAACACTGATATAAGTTTTCTTGAAAACCCTAGGTTAGAAATAAAGGAGCTCACTTAGAATCCGTGTATAATTATTAAGAAATGCATTGGATTACATGGAAGTAACTTACTTTGAGATATGAGGATGATGGGAGGAAAAGAACCCCATGATAGAGCTTGGTAGGAATGAGGAATGACATAAAAAGGTTGAAAATGCAAATTTATACAGTTCAATTGCCGACCCATTTTACGGTAACTTTTACAGTCCATAAAAGTCGATCGTAAAACAATTTGTCAACTTCCAGAAATTGAGATTCCTCCTCCCATTTCACGGTACAATTGTACTTTTCGTAAAATATTCTACGGTGAAATTACAGTCTGTAAAACTTATACGACCCATAAAACCCCACCGTAAAACCTGGCGTAAAACTTTGATCATTGAATTGAAATAAATATTTAATCCCAACACTCCCCATCTTAGTTTCAAACTCCTGAATCATGAAAAATGCTAGTTTGAAGGTACGAAGTGTTATGATTCTCCTATTTATGATGATCATCACGATGACGATTATTAATTTGTCCCCTACCACCCCATGTCCACGATCATGGTATATACCATAGTAATTATTTTATCTTCTTTCAAACTGATCATGTTCTGCTATCGCATTCACTTCAGGGAATGAAGCAACCATGGGACGGGTTTCATGATTTTTCATTAAAAGGGTATTATGCTTTGCCACCAGAAGGCATGAGACCAACTGAATTTTTTTTTAAAAACTCTTTTCACAATATGGCTGTTGTAACGTTATATTTGAGGCATGGAAAGTAGAAAGAGTCTTTTCTAATAAGTCCTCATCATTCACAGCCTCTCCACATAATTTTATTTGGGAAGTAATTCTAAATACAACATAATTATATTCAATTACAATTTTATAATCTTGTAATCGTAAATGCATTCACTCATACCGAGCTCTTGGAAACACTGTTACCTTTAAGATGGTCAAACCTTTCCTTCAAACGGTTCCATAATTCAAATTGATCTATAAGGGTTAAATATTCAGCCGTAACAATTCATCGAGATGATGAATAAGAAAAATCATAGTCTCTACTTTATTCTCACTTGATGCTTCATTTCCTCGTACAATAGTATTCCCAAGATCTTTAACGTCAAGGTGGATATCAACATCAAGAACCCATGATAGATAATCATTTCTGGATATGTCAAATGGCACAAACTCAAGTTTTAAAAGGTTTGACATAGTTAAAAACTATCAAAACAAAACAACGGTAGTTAGAGATAATAAAAATAACGGCGTAAACAATTTTCATCTTAGGCATTCGACAAATGAAGTAGTCTTATGTTTAAAAACGTGTTGCTCATGTACGAAGTATCAAATCGATTGGCATATCAAAAGTCACATAAATGATGACCAACATGTTATCATAAGTTTACTAATTGAATCAATTACAGTATGCATATGTATCAATAGCTCATGCAATATATATGTAATACGATTATATTGTGTGCAAACGAAATATAGGATGAAGGGAAGTGTAGTAAGATATAATCATACCTTGCGTCTCGTAAAAATTGAAATTTAATTCAGAGAATGTTAGAGTCGTGTTGATAACATATTATGAAATAAAACTTACAAAAAAAGTAAAACAAAAATATATAGAGAGACTGTCGGGGCGGACTCACAAAGCTCATTATGGATGCTCGAGCACCCATTACTTTTGACGCGAAATTCATATATTTATATAGAAATTGGTTACATCTGGTAAAATAAAGGAACTAGCACCCACGAACTGAACGAGCCAATGGGTGCAGTGGTTTTCTCAATTGTAGAAGTTTTTTCACTTTAATCCTTTTTTTCCTTTTTCCATAAATAGTAGTTCTTTTTTTTTTCGTGTAATTGTTTATTTATTGACTTAACTTTAGTGATTTATGTTGGTACTCTATTGTACTTTATAAAGCAGTACGGGAAGTAAATAACTATTACAAGTGTTCGAAAGGATAAATAAATAGTCAATCTTCAAAACTGCCGCAAGCGTGTTGTGTCTTGAATCTTGATAACCTTGCAAAGCCAATGTTGAGAACTGTCGCAAGCTTGTTGTGTCTTGAATCTTGATATCCTGAAATCAAGAAACAACTAAATCTGGATGGTTACAACGTTGTGTGTTGAGTCGAGGGATTGCCCTCTGTCCTTAAGACAAGATTGCCCCGTATATATGATTTTACGTTAGCGGGCAATAGTCTCCCAAGATAAAACAACACTTTAATCTCAACGCTACAAAACCAATAGGTTGAGCCTGCCGAATAAAACAAATATGAATCGACTTGCTGAAGATATGGAAAAGGAAGGAAGAGTTTCTATCTTCTCTTCTGTTTTGTCTATGTGTATATAGTGTGTCTCTGTTGTGTATTTCTTGTGTATATGTGAGGGTCTGGTCACTGTTTTTCACTGAATTTAGCCACTGTTTTGCTCTGAATTTGGCCACTGTTTTGTACTGATTTTGGCCACTGTTTTGTGCTCTTTTGTGACTGAAATGTGCTGCTATTTTCGTGTGTATTCTCTCACGTTATTGAGCCAAAAAAGGCACCAATATATAGCATGGAGGAGGGCAGCCCAACAGCCACAAACAAGGTTGTAAATAGCCATAAGTGAGGGCTGTAAATAGCCATAAGTGAGGGCTGTTAATGGCCATTATGAGGCATATTTATGGGTGGTTTATGGTCATGAATGAGGCTGCCCAATTTCCCAAGTAATGGGTTGTTAATGGAGAGTTAATCAGCCAAGTAATGACTGGTTAATGATCCAAAACGCAGTCCGCAGTCCAACGGAAGGCAGAGTTCTGCCTCCCGTCACCCCAAAATCAACTTTCCAGAAACTCTGGGGACCAAAATATTAAACTTCAGGGATCAAACTGTACATCTGACAAAGTTCTCTGGTCCAAAAAGATAATATCAGAAAGTCCCCACAGCCCACAGCCCACAGCCCGTGACCCGAGACCAGACGGGCGGGCGGCGGCGGCGCGCGTGTGGGCTTAGCCTTGAACGTAAGCACATCTAGGTCCTCCCTCCTTTAAACACATGGGATACCCCTTGGGGTCCCAAACCCTTTACCACATTAGAGACTTATATAGAGAGCAATTCTTCCTATTCCCACCGATGTGGTAGATTTGTCCTACACCACATTTCCATGCCTCAAACACCTTACTTCGTGGACCAATATCTCTTTCATTTCTCAACGAAATTTGACGATTCTTGGCCCTAAGGTCATCTACTCACTTCGTAGATCATGCATGTGCGAAGAGACAAGGTCTCCAACATGCGGAACACTAGTGTTTAATTCATCAAAGAAGGATGGACGCATCTCCCCGCCAAAGGTAAATTTTCAATAATTTATTCTCTCCCCCTAATCTTATTAGTAGTTTGCTTAATATCTTCATATCTGTTTCGTTTTCTCGCTTCTCAATAGTTTGATAGATTAATTTTCCGAGGAAATTTTCTCCTCCTTTTTTTCATTTTACGGAATATAATCAAAGATTTTCTTTCGTAAAACATTATTTATTATCGTATAGATAAATTAAAATATGGAAATAAATTTAGTGCAAGCACCGATGTTATTATATATCATTTTTAAAACATGAAAATTGAGAATAATTATGAACAAAAGGATATAAATAAAAAATGATACTAATATTTATTATAGTATAAATATTATTTATTTTTAGCATCAATTTCAAATAGTTGTGCACTTATACTTGGTAGTTGTAGCGGAAGTGCTTTAGTGGAGTCGAATTCAATATTTAAATTTAAAGAGTCCGGTCTTTAGATCTCACCACTAGACCTCATTACACTTTAAAAGTTATGTGTTCAAAGATTTAATATTTGTTAAAATTTTGGTAATTTCTTTTACCTATATATCTATGTTTTATGCCGAGACAATGTTGTATTTAGTTGAAACCACTAAATATATATATATATATATATATATATATATATATAT
>CM056502.1:33942903-34011374 GCA_029783415.1 Anisodus acutangulus | reverse complement strand
TGAGAAAAGAAGTCAAGGAATGAAGTTGTTTCTCTAATAGCCTCGTTGAATAGGCGGGCGAAGGCTTTTTGAAAAAGTGTTTTTTGTCTTGTAAATGTATTTTTTTCTATTTAGAGAGAGGGGGCTTAGGTCACTCGACTGTAAGGAGAGGGGGCTTTAGGCCACTCGACTGTAAGGAGAGGATATATATATATATATATGCTCGGTAAATATTATCGAGTACCCATTACTTTAAAATCCTGGATCCGACACATGAACATCAATATTATTCAACTTCGAACTGATGTACAAATGAAAAAGTCATAATAAACTATTTATAGAGTTATAGGAAAAGATAAGGCTAAATCTAGATGTGATACGTGTCACACTGAAAGCTAAGTCACGTGATACGTGTTTCCTTGCATGTCCGCCAAGTGTCTCCCTTGCATGGACACCAAGTGTTAACTTGCATACCCACCAAGTGTTAACTTACAAGGTCGCCAAGTGTCATCATCTGAAGCAGCTTGCAAACTGCCTACTTAAGCTACTTCCAGTCTCAGAAAGTTGTTGCAAGATTTTTCATGAGTTACAGAAATACTGAATGAACATCCATATCAAGAGATAAGAGCAAGAGAACCTTCATCAATGGAGATAAATAGAGAAAGCAAGCTTCAGGGAAAATGAAGATACTCGACTGAGTTCTTCCTTCACTATGCACTGATTATATACAAGTGTACAATTGAGAAAATGGCAACTGTCCAATAGTTGTACTAACAACTAACTAACAAATCATTAACAACCTAACACCCTATCATAACAAAGTAACAAACTAACTAAAACTAACTACTTTGATAAATATCTAATACACTAAATATTCATCATCAAGTTGGAGGTGAGGGTTTCACTGACAACTTGCCTAACATAGCAACATGTTTCACACCAGTCAAGGCTTTAGTTAGGATGTCTGCTAGTTGGGATGAGGTTGCAATGTGATGTGGGGAGATAATACCTTGTAGCTTGTCTTTCACAAAGTGATAATCGACCTTTATGTGTTTAGTACGCTCATGAAAGACAGGATTTCGAGTAATATAGAGAGTTGAATGACTATCACAATATACAACAATGAGGGATGGACAAGGAACTATCAACTTAGTAAATAATCTGTAAAGCAAAACTAACTCAACAACCTTTCTGAGAGACCTATACTTTACTTATGCTGATGATAAGGATATGGTCTCTTGTTTCTTTGATTTCCAACTAACAGGACTGTCACCCAAATGAATCAAATAGCCACTCACAGACCTCCTAGAATATGGGCAAGCTACCCAATCAAAATCACAATAAGCCTTAACAAGGCAGTCTAGAGAGTTTGACATAAATATTCCAGAGTAGGATCTTTCTTGAGGTACCTAAGCACATGCATTGCATCTTGAAGATATGGCTATGTATGATCATGCATGTACTAGCTTAGGTGTTGTACACTAAAGGCCATATCCAACCTAGTGTTGGTAAGGAAATTGAGTTTGCCGACTAGTAGGATCAGGTATAGGTGGACCCTCTTTGGCTCTTAGCTTGATATTAGGATGAAGAGGTGAAGCCACACTGTTGTAGTCAGAGCTGCCATACTCTTTTAGCAAATCCAAAATAAACTTTCTTTGGAAAATAAGTTCCCTTTCCTTTGTGTACAAGATCTCCAACCCCAGAAATAATGTAATATTCCTAAGTCTTTGATCTTGAATTTTTCATGCAAGTAACTCTTCAGATGATTGATCTTCACAGTCTCTGTACATGTAATGATAATGTCATCTACATATACAACCACAAATTCCATTAGTGAACCATTTTTCCTGTAAAACAAGAAATAATCATGTAAGGAGTGATGATAGCCTCTAGAAGCCAGTGCCTCAGATAACTTGGTATACCACTGCCTAATTGTTTGTTTCAGACCATAAAGAGATTTTTTTAACTTACAAGTAATGCTTGAGCTACTTACTTCAAGGCATGGTGACACTGTCATGTAAACTTGCTCATGCAGATCTTCATGGAAAAATACATTGTTAATATTTAATTGTGACATATGGCAAATTTTCTTTATGGAAATAGCAATTAAAGACCTCAGAGTGGTCATTTTGACCACTGGAGAGTAAGTCTATGTTTAATCTATCCAACTTGTTGTGTGTAGTCCTTTACTATCAATCTATCCTTTAATCTCTCTATGTTACCATTAACTTTGTGTTTCACCTTGTATACCCATCTACAATCAGTGGAATTTTTTGCCAACCGGTAAGGGAACCCGATCCCATGTATTATTGGCATAAAGAGCCTTAGATTCCTTGGTCATGACAACTTTCCAACCGATATTGAGAGCAGCTCCTTCATATGAAGATGGCTCACTATCATGACAAATATTTCTAACAACATATTGACTATCAAAAGTCAAAACATCAGAGGAAATAATATTGTTTTTGGAGAATAGGGCAGTGAGAAATGTGGATAGTGGAGCAATATTGGGTGGTTTTAAATCAGGGATAGAATAAATGAAGTATTTGAGGTAATGAGGAGTCTTGTTTGCTCTAAGGGATATTCTAAATATTATTGGAGGGTGAACTACTAATTTTTTAGGTACAGTGGGTAATGAACATAAGGAGATGGTGTATTGGATGAAATTGTAGGTGATGAAGGAGATGATGTAAAGGATAATGGTGATTTGTTAGGTGTAGTAGTCCCTGGGTCTAAAACATCATTTACTAAAGGAGTATTCATACCATTTTGATGATTACTAGACAAATCAACAGGAACAGACATAGACTTGAGAATAGAAGGAAAAGTGACAGTATTAGGAGTAGAAGAAAGAGTGAAAGGAAAAATATTTTTATGAAAAACTACATCTCTAGAAACATGTATTTTTCTTGTGGTTATACTAAAAACTTTGTAACCTTTTGTTCCAAAGGGATAGCATTCAAAGATGTGAGGTATGGTATTTGGTTCAAACTTATATCTATGGGATTAGGTAATGTGTGGTAACATAAATAGCCAAAAGATATTAGGTGTGAGCATGTGTGTTTTCTTTTATACAGTAATTCCTATGGACATTTGTTGTTCAACTAGGTGGTGGGAAGTCTGTTTATAATATGAGTGGCTGTCAAAATACATTATCCCCGTAATCTTAAAGACAATTTGGATTGGAAAAGAAGGTCTCTTGCAGTTTCTAAAAAATATTTGTGTTTTCTTCCAACCACACTGTTTTGTTGTTATGTATAAGGGAAACTTTTTTAATGATTAATCCCTTTGGATAAAAATAAATGTGAAGCTTCATTACTAGTAAACTCCAGGCCATTGTCTAACCTAATTTGTTTCACAGATGTTTGAAACTGGACCTAAACCATGTTTACAAAAGCTTTCAGAACTTGTAATGCATTACTTTTACAACTTAAAAGGTGTGTCCAAGTGGATTTCTATGATCATCCACCATGGTAAGGAAGTATATATAATTGTCATGGGTTGATACATGATATGGTCCCCACAGATTAATGTGTAGAAGTTCAAAGATTTGTGTGGAGTGACTAGTGCTTGATGGGAAGGGGGAGTCTAGTATGTCTAGCCATGAGACATATTGGGAAAATGAATGGTTTTTAGGTGATAAATGAACTGGTAGTGAGGTTACACCCTTCATCTTAACAAAAGGAACATGTCCAAGTCTATTGTGCCAGAATAAATCTACATTATTTCCAGTAGACAAATAAGAATTATTAACAAGCATGTCAGTATCATTGATGAAATAAGATATATTTATAGATGGAAGAGAATGACATGAATTAATACCACAAGTAACACCATTTGACACGCTGTGCTTGCTAGACACAAAAGGAATACTATCATGACTGGTATTATCAGAAAACAGATTACTACTTGGGAGAGAACAAGTAGAAGCCTTTGGGACACTATTGTTATTGGTAGCTTTGATACATCTAGAGAAAAAGATGTAAAGACCATATTTTTTTCTTACCAATCACCTGAGGCCTCTTCACTAAAGGGGGCCTGCAACAAACACAATATATCAGTGAACATGATCATGCATTTTAGATGACTTATCATAAAGTGAACATAAATGAGATTGTATTTGAAAGATGGTACAAATATCACCTTGTGTAATATGATATTAGAATTAATAACTACATCACCAAACTCAACCACTTTTACTTTATAACCATTTGGAAGTGACACTAGCAATGGATAAGGTAGGGTCTGAATGTTGGTTAATGAGTTTTTAACAAAGGTCACATGATTGGAAGCTCATGAGTCTATAATCCATAAGTCAGCCTTCGATTTGAAACATTTACATGAAGGCTTGTTAAAATCAATAGATAAAGTGCAAATAACAATACTTGCATAGTTAGATGATCCAACATTGATATTAGCATTGATTAAGTTCTCAGCTACATTTCCAGTCTGAAACTGTTGAAACAAGTTCATAAGTTGTCCTATTGTTCCTTTGTGAGTTTGGACTCTAATAATTATCTTCCTGTTGCTATGATTCTTCTTCGTGAGTGGATATCATGTCTGGTGGCACTCCATGGACATTAGCAACGGTCTTTTTCCCTTTATTGAACTTTGAATTTTGGCCATTGCCATGAGAATAACCATTGTGAGGTTGATAACCTTGATTCTGATAGTGACTCTGGTAGTTGCTATTGTAGTGGTTGTTGGTTTATGTATTATTTTGAGGATATCCATGAAGCTTATAACATCTATCTTTGGTATGATCTGGCCTCTTACAATGGTCACAGAACAATTTACTGTTGCTAGAACTTCCTGTATAATTATTATTGGAATAATTTGTTTTGGAATTCCTAACACTAGAATTGGGATTAGGAGTCCTTAAGGGGCCTGGTAAGTGTTCCTAAATGGATTAAGATAAAGTGCATCATATTCCATCATCATATGATTATGTGGTTTAAGTTCCCTTTGCTTTTCCTCCTGAACAAGTATGGAAAAGGCTTGCGCCATAGAAGGCAATTGAGTCAACATCAAGATGCTTCATTTGACTGTTGTGTATCCTTCATTCAATCCCATGAGGAATTATATTAGTCTTCTATCTTGTTTATCTTTATGCATGTATTCCTTTACTCCACAAGTGCATTGACAACTATATTGTGCTTTGGTAGACAAATTGCTTAGTTCTTCCTATAATATTTTCATCTTTGTGTAATACGCAGTAACATCTAGACTTCCTTGATTCAGATCACTGATTTCTTTTTGTCTGTCATACAATTTTGTTCCATTGGTTTGATCGTAACTATCTTCTAATTCCTTCAGCAATTCAGGTGAATCATTAATATATTCAATACTATCATTTATCTCTTTAGACAATGAATTCAAAATCCAAGCAGTGACCATATCATTACATCTTTGCCATAAGCTAAATTTAGGCCATTTCTCATGGGGCCTTTTTGTCATACCCCAGCTTCGGGGTATGCGACTTGCACTTGATATCTGAATGGCCCGAAAGTACCACATGTATATCATAGAATGAACATATAACTATCTAGGCCGACAAGGCCTCAGAGTGACAATCACAAAAGAAACTGATATCACAAAAGAAACTGAAAACAACAACCTGAACAAGTGACAACAAAACCAACATGTATACATTTATTGTAGGGCCGACAAAAGGCTATATCAATAGTACTATCAGACTGACAAGAAGGCCGACCTTGCCATATAAAATGAAAATATATAACCCACTAGTCTACAAGCCTCTAAGAGTTATATAACAATCGGTCAAGACAGGGCCCCACAATACCCATACCATATACATAAATGCAAATTGAAGCTTTGACAGCAACTCAAGAAGAAGAGGAGTGCTCCATCTCAAGATGAATAGTAATCTTACTGAGGAGGCTCATCAAATCGCCTATCTGCACCTGCGGGCATAAACCCAGTGTCCCCCGATAAAAGGGACAATAATATAAAAAATATATTGAATATGTAAGGCATGTAGCATAAGTAAATAAGAAATGAAATACTGAAGATAAAGGTACAGAAATCAACTTGAAACTCGAAAAGAGCCACTGAGGGCATACACTGACACAACCATGAATATATACATGTACGTAAAATTGGGCCACTCTATGGGGCCGTATAGTATCATATCAAATCCTTCTGTGGGATGAGCTTATAATAAACTACCCGGCCATATAAGATGTGGCGGTATCTGCCCAACTAATCAGTGGTGTGCACATATAAGTGTCTTTCCCGATTGACTATAGCGTGGCGCGGTATGGTAATATATATATATATATATATACGTGAAATGCAAGACATACCTTAAAGAATATTATAATCAGAGTTGGAGTGACCTATGATCGGTATCCTCCAACTATCGTTATTGTCTCTACATTCTTTAACCTTCATATTATTATTCTGAGATGTATGTGATACTGAAATGTTGATGAGAAGGAATATACAATAAATATGATCATTTTCGTCAAAAGAAGTATACGGTTATTCAATCTAATGAATTGAGAATCCATTCAAGGAAGTAGTTTCATCAGGTCATGCCAAGAAAGAAATTTGCCCCACAAACCTTATTCACGAAGCTACAACATCCCACGTGTCCTCGCACCTTCTACGGTTGATTATCTATGTCACTCAAAGAATAAGTATCAATAACGGCTTCATATTCTATAGGGAAGTTCATTTGGACATTTTATCGAACAACTTATGTATGCAACTTCATAGGATCGTTTCTAGTTCAAATTCAACATATCCTAGCACAACAACATTCATCATCACTGCTACTCATCACCACAATGCTAACTATGTATTAACAACTTCATTTAATAGCTCAAATCATGTAAAAACAACCCACACCATATAGCTAAATCTCAAGTTTAAGAGTTAAGTAGTTTCTTCAAGAATCTTCCAACAAAATTTAATCCAACACTTGTACAAACTTAAGATTAGGCTAGGGAAGATGAAACTTACCTCAAGACCACCAAGGACACCCTGATTGCAATCTTACATTAACATTAAGGCACCTTCTAAGCCATCACAACGAGAAGGAAAGAAAGTTAGCGGTAGCCACAAGATTCCTTATGTCTAGCTAGCGTGGTTTATCTTTGGATTGAGTTGCAAATTGATGGAGAATGTCACGCCCTGAACCATGGCCTATGCGAAACACAACACTCGGTGCCTGACTGCATGTGACCCGGCGAACCACATGGCTTGTTGATTAACATGGGCATCAAAACATGCTATAGTAATAATGACGAAACATGTAGAACTGTATACTGAACGTTGTCTGAAATATCATAGCGTAAATATTTGAGTAAAACATGTTAAGTCTGAAAATAATGTTGTCATGTCATGCTAACTAGAATAGTCTATGAAATCTCTGAAACATGAGTCTGTAAAACTCTTTACCATGACAAGGCTCTAACATACCTCTACTACTAATGCATAATCAAAAGTAACTAGACTGACACCCCGAATGAGACGGGTCTCACTAGACAGCTGATACTGAACCAATCCTACTAAGCAAATTTGTTTCCCTAAAACTCAGCACTTGCACCGTGAAGTGCATGTCTCATGCAAAGAGATGTTAGTACATTTGAATTATACTGTATGTAAAGCAACTGAAAGAATAAGCAGCCACATGATATAATAGGAACGTGAAACTGAAACATGAATATGAGTATAATAACATGTGTAAAATCTGTAAAATTGTACATCTGTGGGAGAGCATTAACAAAACCGATATGAACCACCACGCGTGAACGTGGAGTCTGATCTCCGCCCGATTAGCTAATCCATCTCGTACATTGCCAGAGTACGAGACATGAACATGATGGATCCAATAATCCCACAAGAGGTAATAAGAAGGTATCGTCCTCTGGCGGTGCAATCCTTATCCTACATTGGCAACTTGGCATACGTAGTTTCAGGCTATCTGAGAATTCTCAGTAATATGTGCAACTCCCAAAAATATGTACTTGAAAATAGTTTACTTGAAATCCCATGAATTTCATGAAATAACTTGTAAACATAACTTGTAAATTTATAATTTAACATGTGAAGAAATACATAATATAACTTGTAAAAATCATGAGAAACATATATGACTTCATGGAACTGAGTGATTATGATCATAATTTGTATTTAAGAACTCATGAAAATCAAGGCATGGATTACGGACAGGTTCATGACAATCACAACGATATTTCATGAGTATAATAAATAACAATATGATATATATATATATATATAGTTGAACATGAATATAAGGTTATTATGAACTTGAGCAACACCCTAGGTCTGAAGTATTCTTGTTTCATGGATTACGTGTTGCGTGGGGAAGAACAATGATGTCCTTCACGTGGATAAAAGCTTTACATACTTTAATCGCTCCAATATGTGTCTTGAAAAATCTGAACTTGGAAGGATAGTCCCAAAGCTTGAACCTTGAAACCTTAGAATAGGTTTATCTTGAAAATCCTAGGTTAGTAGTGAATTTCGCTTAGGAATAGATTATACTTCATTAGAATCGCATGGAAATACATGGAAAGGACTTACCTCGATGTAGGAGAAGGTTGGTAAGAGAGAACCCCTGTTCTAGGGCTTAGGGATATGAAATAATGATTTTGAAACTAAGTCTGTATATTTATATCGTTCCAGTCGAAAGGATTCGGCAGCCAATTCGATAGAACATCAAATTTTATACGGTCTGCCAAGGGACCGTCGAATTTTGTATTGTCCGTATAATCAGACCGTTGAACTAATTTAATTAATTTACAACTTTCCAGTGATTTTAAAACTTAAGAGTTTTGAGATGGTTAAAAGGGATGGACCGTCAATTATTATACAGTCCGTAAAAATCAACTAGGTTCCGTCAATTTCAAGAATGAAATCGATAGTTCATTTCGACGGAACGTAATTGATCTATGATCCATATAATCCAGCGTCATATTTAATCTATAGAACCGAATCAGATTTTCAAATTTAAACTCCACATTTTGGTTTTCTAAACCTATGAACTATAAACATGACTTAGTTTGGAGGTAGGAGGTGTTACAATATCCCCCCTTGGTATTATTCGTCCTCAAATGATGGGTTGTGGTTAGGAATAAGACTAGACATGGCATGAGTACATGAGCATGAAGAAACATAATATGAAACATGGGACTGAATGACATGATTACATGATAGCATGAACATGGGACATGAGTACTGAATACATGAACGTGAAACATGAGACACAGATATGCAAGGGGCGTGACATGATTACTGAAGGTATTTACCTTGATCATTTTTTGCTTGCTCCTCAAATAAGTGCAGATAACTGGACTTCATGTCTTCTTCGGCTTCCCATGTAGCCTCCTCAACATTCTCACTTCTCCACAACACTTTCACTGAAGCAATTTCTTTAGTTCTCAACTTTCGAATCTGGCGATCAGAAATAGCCACAGGGATCTCCTCATAGGTCAAACCATCCTTAACTGTAATGGAATCGATAGGGACAACCAACGACGGGTCTCCACACACTTCCTCAACATGGATACATGAAATACTAGATGCACAACAACTAAGTCTTGTGGAAATTCAAGTTCATAAGCCACTTAGACGACTCTCCTCAAAATCCTGTATGGTCTGATATATCTGGGACTAAGCTTCCATTTATTTCCAAACCTCATGACACCTTTCATAGGTGAAACTTTCAGAAATACTCAATCATCAACTTGGAATTCCAAGTCTCTATGCCTCACATCTGAATAAGATTTCCGGCAACTCTAAGTTGTTTTCAAACACTCCTGTATTAAATTGACTTTCTCCAAATCATGATAGACCAAGTTTGGTCCTAATAATTCTGTCTCACCAACTTCGAACCAACCAATTGGTGATCTACACCTACACCCATACAATGCTTCGAATAGTGCCATCTGGATACTAGTATGATAACTATTATTATAAGCAAACTCAATGAGAGAAAAATGATTATCTCAATTACCTTTAAAATCAAGGCTGCATTCCCTCAACATACCTCAAGAGTCTGAATAGTACGCTTTGTCTAAACATATATCTAAGGATGAAAAGTTATGTTGAGATTTACCTTGGTACCCATCCCTTTCTGGAAAGACTTCTAAAAGTGTGTCGTGAACTGAGCATCACGATCTAAAATAAAGGACACTGGGGTCCCATAAAGCATGACAATTTCTCGGATATACAACTTAGCATAATTCTCTACTGAATCTGTGGTCTTGATTGGCAAAAACTGGGCTGATTTAGTTAATTGGTCCACAATCACCCAAATCGAGTCATGAATTTAGGCTGAGCGAGGTAGACTTGTTATGAAGTCTATGTTTATCATCTCCCATTTCTAAACCGAAATATTAATATTCTGAGCCAACCCACCAGGCCTCTAGTGCTCGATTTTCACCTTTTGACAATTCGGACACTTAGCTACAAAATCTCCCACATTCCTCTTTATATCGTTCCACCAATAAATCTCCTTAAGGTTATGATACATCTTGGTAGAACCTAGGTGAATAGAATACTTAGAATTATGATACATCTTTACGAGTCCATCCACATCTGGAACGCATAACCTACCTCGATACCTCAATGTACCATTATCTCCCCCTTGTTTAAAAGTCATAGTGTTATGCTTGTGAATCCCCTCTTCAATTGCAATGAAAAGGGATCATTAAACTGTTTCTCCTTCACTTTGGCTACTAAGGAGGATTCAAACGTGTTCTGGACAATAACACTACCATATTCGGTGTCCATGAGTCAAACTCCTAGACTGGCTAGTCGGTGAATCTCCTTCGTCATGGTTCTCTTATCTTCCTCAACACGAGCTATAAGTGCGGGGAACAAAAAATTATAGGAGGGATTATTTGTCTTCCTAGTCTTCGACACAAGAAAGGGGTGTAGAAAAATCCTTTTTTCTTGTGTCGAAACGAAAGAGTAATGATTCTTGATCCTGTTTGTTAAAAATTCCTAGTCTTGGTTTCGATTTTTCCAGATGTATCAGAAACCCTTTACATTAACTTCTCATGGATCGCCGACTAAGAGTATCGGCTACCACATCTGCTTTCCCTGGATGGTAGAGAACATCCATATCACGGTCCTTTATCAATTCGAGCCATCTCTTCTGTCTAAGATTCAACTCTCGCTGCTTGAAAATGTATTGAAGGCTCTTGTGATCTGTGAAAATATCAATGTGAACTCCATACAAATAATGACGCCATATATTGAGTGCAAAAACTATGGCTACCAATTTTAAGTCATGAGTCGAATAATTCTTTTTATGAGGCTTAAGCTGTCTGGATGCAAAGTTATAACCTTACCATGCTACATTAAAACACATCTGAGACTAATGCTTGATGCATTACAATATACAACAAACCCCTCGATTACCTCTGGCAATGCTAACACTGGAGCAGAAGTCAGTCTCATTTTTAATTCTTTGAAACTATGCTCACAGGCATCTGACAACTGAAATTTGACTTTCTTCTGAGTCGATCTAGTCAATGGAGTTGATATGGAAGAAAAACCTTCTATAAATCATTTGTAATATCCTGTCAGACCCAAGAAACTCTGTATATCTGAAGTAGAAGTGGGTCTGGGCTAATTCTTAACAACATTTATTTTCTGAAAATCAACCTGGACGCCTTCACCTGAAATCACATGGCCTAAGAATGCCACTGACTTAAGCCAAAATTCACACTTGGAAAACTTCACATAAATCTCACAGTCCTGAAGTGTCCGTAACATAATTCTGAGATGTTCTACATGATCAACCTCACTACGAAAATAAACTAGAATATCATCAATGAAGACAATGGCGAAAAGATCGAGATAAGGCTTGAAGACCATGTTCATAAGATCCATGAAAGCAACTGGTGCATCCGTCAATCCGAACGACATAACAAAAAATTCAAAATGACCATAACGAATTCTGAAGGCGGTTTTCAAAATATTAACTTCCTTAAGCTTAAGCTGATGGTACCCTGATCTGAGGTCAATCTTGGAATAATACTGGGCACCCTGAAGTTGATCGACTAAATCATCGATTCTGGGAAGAGGGTATTTGTTCTTAATGGTATCTTTGTCCAACTGTCGATAATCAATGTACATACGCAAAGACCCATCCTTCTTTCGAACAAACAAGTTGCACCCCATGGTGAGACACTTGGTCTAATAAATCCCTTATTAAGAAGATCTTTTAGATGGGCTTTTAGTTCTCTTAACTCTTCTGGAGTCATTCTGTATGGCGGAATAGATATCGACTTAGTGTCGGGAAGGAGATCAATTCCGAACTCAATCTCCCTATCGGGAGGAACTCTGGGAAGATCTTCTGGAAACTCATTGACAAATGGTACGGACTGAAGGGTCGGGGTATGAGTAGTATCTATATCCCTAACCTAAACTAGATGGTAAATACACCCCTTGGATATCATCTTTATGGCCTTAAGATAGGAAATAAATCTCCATATTGGTGTTACTGTATCACCCGTCCATTCTATGATTGGCTCACTGGGAAATTTGAATTTTATAACTTTGGTTCTACAACCTACTGTGGCATAACATGAAGACAACCAATCCATACCCATGATTACATCGAAGTCTACCATTTCTAACTCTACCAGATCGATTATGGTAATGCGATGATAGAATTTAACTGGACAACCCATAAATACTTGTTTGGCTACTTCCGACTCACCAACTGGAGTAGATACTTCAAAAGATTTATGCAACTTTTCTGGATCTATCCCAAACTCTTAGCAACAAAGGGGGGTTACATATGACAGAGTAGATCCAGGATCCATAAGGGCATAAACGTTGAAAGTGAAAATGGTTAATATACTTGTGACCATATCTGCACGGGCCTCTATATCTTGATGACCTGATAGTGCATATAAGCAATTTGGAATTTCTCCTGTATTACAGACTTAGTTGGACCTCGCCCTAATTGGGCCTGAGAATTATGAAGAACTGCTAATTTATGGATTGAGCCACATTACCTTATATACCCTGCATCGCTGATCTGTAGTCTCACTGAAAGTGACCTCGCTGACCACACCAAAAAAAAATATCCATAGCCATTCGACACTCCCTCGGGTGCCTCTTAACACACTTAGCACAAACTGGATTACTGAAAGAACTTTGACCTATACTGGTCTGTGACTGGGAGCGTGATGTACTAAAGTTCTGCTTCTTGTTATCATTCCTGAACCTTGGGGCTGGGGCACTGGCTGAAGATGGAGAAGGTCCAGATGACCTGTTCTTGAAGTATTGTATTCCTCCATCTATCTCATGACTGAAGTGACCTGAAGACTTGGCTCTCTTATTAAACTACTTGTCCTTCTCTTCCTTTAACCTGTTCTCATTACTTTATACAAAAGCAACCATCTTTATAATAGTCATCTCTCTATTCTGATCTGTAATATTAGTTGTATCGTACAAATGGGGATCAAGACCATACACAAAATGCCTAACTCTGGCCCTCATGTCTGGAACCATATGCGGAGCATACTTTGCCAAAGAGACAAACTGCATATAGTACTCCCGCACACTCCTACCAGTCGATTTAAGCTTTTAAAATTCCACAGCCTTTGCCTCCCTGACCTCTATTGGAAGAAAGTGTTCAATGAAGGCATCAACAAACTCATCCCAAGTTGTTGGAGGTGCATCTTCCCCGCGGGACTACTCCCAAGACTCACACCAAATGTTAGCAACATCCTGCGAGTGATAAGCTCCGAGTTGTGCTACCTCTACTTCAGTAACATGCATAATACAAAAAAATTCTGAAGCCCATCAATGTAATTTTATGGATCCTCTGTCTTACTTGACTCTGTGAACACTGAAGGGTCCATATGAAGAAACTCACGAGTCCTAAAACTGGATAACTCTCCATTAGTTTATGTGCTTGGTGTCTTTCCCTGACATTGAGCTTGAGCAGCCACAAGCTGGGTGAGCAACTGAATAGCTAATTAGTGGAACTGGGATCAACACAGTACCCGAATTATCTCCCTGAGCTTGAGCATTTTCCTCATGAGCAGCATTAGCAGCAACCCTTTTGCTTATAGCTGATTTTTTTTGTAGGCATTTTCTGATATACATAATACGTACGAGTTAGAAGGATGTCCTAAAGGTATAGCTCCAATTGCACTATCTGAAGTATGAAAGAAGTGAGACAATCCTAGATATCTTGGTGGCCAACTATTTATACGTGTGAGGCTTTCACACATATAAAAATGACCCCACTGGACACGATTTCATAAACTCCATATGAAACTTGAACCTAGGCTCTGATACCAAGCTTTTTCACGTCCTGAACTATGACATGGGTGAAACACAACACTCGGTGCCTAACTGCATGTGACCGGGGCGAACCACATAGATTGCTGATCAACATGGGCATCAAAATATGCTATAGTAATAATGACGGAATATGTAGAACTGTGTACTAAAAGTAGTCTGAAATATAATAGCGGAAATATCTTAGTAAAATATGTTAAAGTCTAAAATTAATGTTATCATGTCATGCCAACTAGAATAGTCTATAAAACCTCTGAAACGTGAGTCTGCAAAACTATTTACCAGGACAAAGCTCTGGCATACCTCTAATACTAATGCATAATCAAAAGTAACTAGACTGACACCCCGAATGAGATGGGGCTCACCAGACAGTTGATATTAAAGCAATCTTACTGAGCAGTTATGTCTCCCTAGTTTTTTTTCTTCTTATCAATGAATAGATCTTTTTACTTGTATGACTTAGATGTCTAAGATGTGAATTATGAGGGATTGGTCGACGAAATATGAACCGAAGACTTAACCTTGATATACCCCAGAATAATACATTTTTGTTACCACGAGATATATTGGCAGTCGCCGATCATTTGATTGGACTGAAATTTGGAATGGGTGCACTTGACGATATGAATCATTTGAAAAATAAACGTATTCGTTCTGTAGCAGATCTTTTACAAGATCAATTCGAATTGCCTCTGGTTCGTTTAGAAAATGTGGTTCGGGGGACTATATGTGGAGCAATTCGGCATAAATTGATACCGACACCTCAGAATGAGTCGGGTATAGAACCAATGGGCGATGCTTGGTTACAATTTAGAATCCGTTATATATCTTTGCTCTAGTTTTTGTAAAGAGATGTTAGTATATTTGAATTGTACTGTATATAAAGCAACTGAAAGAATAAGCAGGCACATGATATAATAGGAACATGAAACTGAAACTGAAACATTAACATGCGTATAATAATGTGTAAATTTTGTAAAATTGTATATATGTGGGAGACCATTAACAAAACCGACATGAACCACCATGCGTGAACATGGGGTGATCTCTATCCAATCAGCTAAGTCATTTCGTACCTTGCCGGAGTACGAGACATGAACATGATAGATCCAATAATCCTACAAGGGGTAATAAGAAGGTATCGTCCTCTGGGGAGCGATCCTTATCCTACGTTGGCAACTTGTCATACGTAGTTTTAGGCTAGCTGAGCATTCTCGGTAATCTGTGTAACTCCCAAAAATATGTACTTAAAATAGTTGGCTTGAAAGCCCATGAATTTTATGAAATAACTTGCAAATTTATAATTTAACATGTGAAGAAATACATAATATAACTTGTAAAAATCATGAGAAACGTATATGACTTCATAAAACTGAGTAATAATGATCATAACTTGTATTTAAGAACTCATGAAAATCATATTATATCTCGTTTTAACCAGGTCAAAGCGGAGCACAACATATTGGTGATTCCTAAAATAATTTAAGGAATCGCCACTTAATTATTTTAAGATTAATTAGGACATCTATTTGACTAAGCAATTGCCTAAAATTAACTCCAATTAATGATCTGCTTAACTAAATGATTTTGGGTAATGATCCTACATTATCCTAAAGAAAAGGGGTTAGACATCCTTTAAAATCCGCTAACTACGGTTATCCGATCAAACTTAGGTTAATTATACTAGGGTCTAAAATAATTAAGAAACTAGCTTTTAGTCATTCTGTTCAAGAAAATAACTCCTAACTGATAAAAATATTATAGATGAATGATGATGGCCAAATTTGAAGTTTCGATTAAAAAGTCCCAAGCCCCTGGAATTTTATGATGGCCTGAAAATGATGCGAACCTTCATTGCTTTTTATAAAAATATTTGAAGAGTTTGAAACATTATGGAATGGAAATGATTTGATAAAGAAATTGTTGGCTTATGACGTAAACAGGATCTCCAAAACAGATTTTTCCTTTAAAGATTTACCAAAAAAAAACTAGAAAGTGAAAATTAAGTCCATCCATTCCAAAGCTACATTTTATTCAAAAAGTAAAAAAAAATAAGATTTGAGGAATGACGCCTCAAGTCCCTGGGATTTTACGATAACTAACTTGAGACAAAATGACTTGAGCCTTCATGGTTTACTATAAAGTATTTGAAGAGTTTAGAACGTTATGAAAATAAAAAAAAATGATTCGGTAAGGAAGTTGTTGGGCTTAAGACATGAACGGAGCTCTGAACCATTTTCTTTTAAAGATTTACCAAAACTAGGTAGTGAGATTTAAATCCATTCATTCCAAACCTATGTTTGGAAATACGCAAATGCAGCTAGCGAATTTCCAGCCGGAAGTTCTCAGCTGCTTCCAACGCTTAACATAAGGACAAATTAATAAATATCCTAATGAGATTATGTTATTAATCTGTATTCCAAAAAATCAGTAAACAATAAACACTGAAAATAAACAGAATCAGTGTTGAAAAAATAATAATAATTTTCAGAATATAATCGAGCCCACTTAGTTCAAAGTGTGTCCTTAAGGAAATTATTCCCCTCACAGTACTCGAGGTTGATGGAATATCCCCTCCCAGGATAGAACGATTATCTTACCAGAATAGTAGTACTCCAAACTCTGGTAGCGGCGAACCACTCAATGAGTATATCACACATAATTTATTCGTGCGTAAGAAGAAGATTTTGTAGTTCAGAAAATTAGTAAGCAAAATTCAAGAATCAAATGAATTTATAGCCATGGAAGTCTTCAAGCTTACAAGGTTTGCAACCCTTCAACACTCACTAAAAGCGTGGAAAATTTAAATGTGGGGAAAGAAACCGTCGCTGGTCGGGCGGATCCGCCGGATCGCTGGTCGGTCACTAACGGGTAGGATTGGATAAGTTAATTAATTTAATTAAATAATAATTAATTAAATAATTAAAATTAAAGAAAATTTGGTCCAAAAGATTATCAATCAATCGATCATTTGACCAAATCCAAATCCAAATCCAATCCAAATCCAAATCCAAATCCAAATCCCGAATCCGAATCCGAATCCGAACTGCCGAGCTCTAGCCGAAGACGGCCGAGCGAGCTGACGACGACGGCTGAGGGTCCTTGCGCCCTCAACCCTTTTACTGACAAGAAGTAATTCTACTTATAAGTAGAAGAACTTTTCTTTCCACTACCGATGTGGGACAACTCCCACTTTTCTTTCCACTACCGATGTGGGACAACTCTCACTTTTATTTCCACTACCGATGTGGGACAACTCCCACTTTTATTTTCACTACCGATGTGGGATAAATGATTATTTTATAGAGCAAGAGGGAACTCCCTCCATTTCCCATTCAATCTTTCATTTAATCCCAACAATCCCCCACATGAATGGGGAATGACTATAAGATAAAGGAATGCGCTGACAAGTGTGATATACAAGTGAGAATTGATCATGACCGATAAGTAGGTTTCCTTTGAACTTTCCGTAGTGAACTTTTATCGGATATACTCGATCAATCGGTAGATTTGATATCTTTGAACCGTCGAACTTTGTTGTATACCTAGACAACATAAGTCACACAATCAACCCTCAACCATTTATGGTTCTCACGGTTGTGTTCGTTTCAGCCATGAACACCTCCTGGTTTCATGAGTGTGTAGAGAATGGGCCTTCATCGCTATTCCCTTTAAAGCGGCTTACACTTAACACTCACATAGGTGATTTCTAAACATGTCGTCCTATATACACATTATCTGGTCATACACTGCCAGATTTAGATAATCATTAAAGAACCTTAATGCTTTATTAACTCATTAACAAGACATAAGTTTTTATCCTTATTTCTGAACATTGTCTTCATCCGAAAATGGGTTGAGTTATTTGACAATGTTGAACCGTCAGTCACAACTTTCTTTGAGCTCCTTGAACCTAGCTCTTGGGATCTCCAGTCTGCTAGGTGGAGTTACCGCCATGATGACTTGTCCTCGGCCTTAACCCCATTCCCATTGATGATCTACTAACTCCCTCTCTAGATAAGCCTTTTGTAAGCGGATCCGCCACGTTATCTCTTGACTTTACATAGTCAATCGTGATAACGCCACTAGAGAGGAGTTGTCTAACGGTATTGTGTCTTCGTCGTATGTGACGAGATTTTCCGTTATACATTACGCTCCCCGCCTCTACCTATTCTTTGCTTGGTCGTCACAATGTATACATATAGGAGCCAGAGGTTTGGGCCAGAATGGAATATCTTCTAAGAAATGTCTTGAGCCATTCACCTTCTTCAACTGCCTTGTCTAAAGCTATAAATTCAGATTCCATTGTAAAGCGGGCGATGCATGTCCTGCTTTGATGATTTCCAAAGACACTCCACCCCCTATCAGAAACATAACCACTCGTGGATTTAACTTCAAATGACCCTATGATCCAATTTGCATCACTATATCCTTCGATCACGCGGGATATTTGTTATAATGCAAAGCATAGTCTAGGGTGTGTTTTAAATACCCCCAAGACTCGCTTCATTGCCATCCAATGAGTTTGATTGGGATTACTCGTGAATCGACGACTTTGCTTATAGCACATGCTATATCCGGTCGTACAATTCATAATATACATCAAACTTTCCAAAACTCGTCATAGTCCAATCAGTGAGTCACTTTCACCTTTATTCTTTTGCAAAACTTACATCAATTGGAGTTTTTACAACATTGAAATTTAAATACTTAAACTTGTCAAGTACTCTTTCAATATAATCGAGATCAAGTGCGATAATGCTAGACCTTGTGAGTTTTATGGTCGATGCCTAAGATCAAATCAAAGAACTCCTAAGTCTTTCATATCAAATTTGCTAGTCAAAGATACGCTTCGTAGCATTTATATTGGTAATATCTCTACTCATTATCAACATGTCATCAACATATAAACAAACAATGACTTCATGATTTGGAGTATTTTTAATGTAAACACATTTGTCACACTCATTAATCTTAAATCCATTTGCCAACATTGTTTGGTCAAATTTAACGCCATTGTTTGGGTGCTTGTTTAAGTCCATAAAGTGACTTAACAAGTTTTGCACACTTTCCTTTCTTTACCAGGAACCACAAATCCCTCGAGGTTGTTCCATGTAAATTTCTTCCTCCAATTCTCCATTTAAGAAAGTCATGCCTTGACATCCATTTGACGGATTTCAAGACCATATACTGAGCCATACTACTAACACCCGAATAGATGTTATTCTTGTTACCAGCAGTATGTGTCAAAGTAATCAAGGCCTTCTTTTTGTCTATAACCTTTGACCACAAGTCTTGCCTTATATTTGTCAATAGTGCCATCAACTTTCATTTTCCTTTCAAAAATCCATTTTGATCCTAAAGGTTTATTTCAGGAGGAAGATCAACCAATTCACATGTATGGTTGTTCAAAATTGATTCAATCTCACTATCAACGCTCTTTCCAAAATCTTGTCAATCGAAAAGACATCGCCGCTTTAAATGTTTGAGGCTCATTTTCAAGCCAAAGAATGTCACAAAAATCAGTCCAAAGGAAGTAGATGTCCTTTCGCCATACGCCTTGCATCCGCTTTACTTGGTGTATTTTTCTTTGGTTCTTCCCGGTCGTTTAGATCTTTCACTTGACGACTCACGCTCAGCTTTATACGGATAAATATTTTCAAAGAATTCAGCATTATCCATTCAATTAACCGTATTTACATGAATTTCTGGATTGTCCGACGTGAACCAAAAACCCACAAGCTTTCTTTGTAGCATAACCAATAAAAACACAATCCACAGCTTTTGGTCCAATTTTTACCCTTTTGGGCAAAGGAACTTGACCTTTGCTAAACACCCCACACTTTGAAATATTTCAAGTTGGGTTTTCTTCCTTTCCATAGTTCATATGGAATAGATTGTGTTTCTTTGTGGGGCACCCTGTTGAGTATTCGTTAGTCAGAAGGATAGCTTCACAAGCTTTGCGGTAAACCGAACTTATTAGTAAGGCATTCATCATTTCCTTTAATGTTCGGGTTTTTCCTTTCCGCAATTCCATTTGATTGTGGTGTGTAGAGCAGTAGTTTTGATGAATAATTCCATATTCTAAACATATCTCTCGCAAAAAGAGATTCGCACTCTCCTCCCCTATCACTTCTAATCATTTTTATCTTTTATTCAATTGATTTTCCACTTCGCTTTTGTATTGCTTAAATGCATCAATTGCTTCATCCTTACTATTAAGCAAATACACATAACAATATCGAGTGCAATCACAATAAAAGTTATAAAATACTTTTTCCCACCAATTGAGATGGTATTGACTTCATATCACATATATCTGTGTGAATTAAGTCTAAAGGATTTGAATTCTATCAATAGACTTATATGGATGTTTAACAAACTTAGATTCGATAATGATTTCACATTTAGATTTATTACACTCAATTTAGGCAATACTTCTAAATTAATCAATTTTCGCAAGGTTTTGTAGTTGACATGTCCTAAACGAACATGCCATAAATTATTTGACTCCAATAAGTAAGACGGTCTGAATTCTTATTAATCGCCAACAACCATTACATTGAGTTTGAAAAGGCCCTCGGTGAGGTAGCTCTTTCCTATGAACAAATCATTCTTACTTATTACAATTTTCTCACTAACCAACACACATTTAAACCCGCTTTTGACGAGTAGTTGGTGAAACTAAATTCTTCCAATTGTTGGAACGTGCATAACATTGTTGAGAGTCGACCTTGCCTAAGTCATCTTCAAGTATCTTCCCATATCCTTCAACCTTGGTCATTCAAGATTTCCCATAAAGCAAGACTCTCTTCGGGTCCAAATGAGCATAGGTTGCAAATGCTTCTTTGTAGCGCAAACATGTCGAAAGTGGCACCATCAAGCCACCACTCCTTTGGGTTTCAAACCAAATTGCACTGATAGCATTGCACACAGATCATCCATATCATCATTCTTTTCCACCATATTGGCTTGTCCTTTCCCTTGTTCTTTTCTGGGAGACGCATAATCCGGGGCTTTCAGGGCTGACCTTTCCCACAATTAAAGCATGTTGCCTTGAACTTTTTCTTGTTGGAATCCTTCCTTTCCGTAAGGCCTCTTCCTTTTCTTGTTCTTTTTCAGAGAGTAAAGATCTTCAACGATGTTTGCCCCTTCAATTGGTGAAGTCTTACGATACCTCTTCTCAGCTTTTGTTATCTTCCTCGATTCTCGGTGACGAATCACAAGATCTTCCAACTTCATTTCCTTTCTTTTGTGCTTAAGATAATTCTTGAAATCTTTCCATGAGGGCAACTTCTCGATCATTCGCGCAAACCACTTGAACGCTTTCATTTACTACCATACCTTCAAAGAAGGTCATGGAAGATAAGTTGAAGCTCTTGAACTTGGGTTCCAACGGTTTTTCCATCCACCATTTTGTAGTCTAGGAATTTGGCAAACCACAAACTTCTTCAAGCATCTTCGCTTTGTACTTCTTTCAAGTGCACTCCATAGTTCTTTGAAGTCTCTACTCAGACTGTAGACGCTTGCATGTCATCTTCTAAGGCACTCAAAATGTAGCATTTGCACAAAAAGTCACTGCTTTCAAGCCCTCAAGAACCATGAACTTTTGGTTGTCGTGCATGTCGTGGCACGCACGAGGGTCCTCACAGTGAACTTTTGCATACCGGCGGTGGTAAGCCAAAAGAACATTCTTTGCCGCCATCCTTAAAGTTGGCACCGGTGAACTTCGGGTTTCTCGGCAGCAATGTGGCACGGTCGCAGGTAGCAGTAGTAACCGGTGCAAAGAATTGCGCAGAGGTAGTTCGAGTCTCACTGCCATTATTCGCTTGTCATCCTTGTCACAATCGACAAACCGCTTTAGTTAATAAAACCGTAATAGCAATTCAATCATGCATTTAAACGATGAGATTTTATTTCTTCAAATTGCAAGATAATTATGAAACTTTAGTATTCCAACGAAGTTTTTATATCTTCGAGTCGAATACTAATATTCACATGGAGTAGAAAATCGCACAAGTTTTAATCTCCAAACTAATACAACAACGATGAAGTTTTATGTTCTTCAAATCGTTGTACAAGTATGAACTTTAATATTCCAACGAAGTTTGTATGTCTTCAAGTCGAATATGAAATTTCACACGAGTAGAAACCACACGTGTTTTAGTCTCTCCAAGACAAAATACTGATTACTCAAAAATATAATTTCCTTAAGATTGTTATTAATCTATTCCAAAAATCAAGACAAACAATAAACACTGAAAATAAAGCGAATCAAGCGTTGAAAAATAAGAATAATTTTCTAATATAATCGAGCCCACTTAGTTCAAAGTGTGTCCTTAAGGAAATTATTTCCCTCACAAGACTCGAGGTTGATGGAATATCCCTCCTAGGATAGAACGATTATCTTACCGTAATAGTAGTACTCCAAACTCGTAGCGCCGAACCACTCAACAAAGAGTATATCACACGTAATTTATTCGCAGTAAGAAGAAGAAGATTTTGTAGTTCGTAAAATTAGTAAGCAAAATTTCAAGAATCAAATGAATTTATAGCCATGGAAGTATCAAGCTTTCAAGGTTTGCAACCCTTCCGAACAATCACTAAAACCGTGGGAAATTTAAATGTGGAAAGAAATCGTCGCTGGTCGAATGATCCGCCGTCAGCGTCGTGGTCACTAACGGGTAGGATTGGATAAGTTAATTAATTTAATTAAATAATAATTAATTAAATAATTAAAAATTAAAGAAAATTTGGTCCAAAAAGATTATCAATCAATCGATCATTTGACCAAATCCAAATCCAAATCCAAATCCAAATCCAAATCCAAATCCAATCGAATCAATCTGAACTCCAACTGGAATCCCAATCCGAATCAATCAATCTGAATCAATCCGAAGCCGGTAGCCAGCCGAGCCGAAAGCCGAATGAGCCGAGCCGGCCGAGCGAGCGACGACGACGGCGAGGGGTCCTTGCCCTCAACCCTTTTACTGACAAAAAGGAGTAATTCTACTTATAAGTAGAAGAACTTTTCTTTCCACTACCGATGTGGGACAACTCCCACTTTTCTTTCCACTACCGATGTTGGACAACTCCCACTTTTATTTCCACTACCGATGTGGGACAACTCCCACTTTTATTTTCACTACCGATGTGGGACAAATGATTATTTTATAGAGCAAGAGGGAACTCCCTCCATTTCCCATTCAATCCATCATTTAATCCCAACAGATTATTCACCATCTTAAGGGTCTTTAGAAAATAGGTATTGAATTTTATATGGTAAAACTAACTACTTAATGTTTAAAGCGATAGACCTAAATGATAAAACTATTATAATCCCATATGAACATAAATTCCCCCCCCCCCCCCCCGAGTTTTAAACCAGCAACAAAATCAACACCACAAATAAATCAGTAAAAAGATGATATAAAATGAATGCTAAGGGCAAGAAAAAAGGAAAAGGATGAAAGTTCCATAGGCGACCCAAGCGATTTTGCTCGTTTTTGTCGTCGATATGGTTTACGAATTGTGGGGGGTGATAACTCAATGTTACTAATGTGGCGGTAGCGCTGAGTCTCATTTTGAGACTAATGTTTTGAGAGAGTCCCGAATTTGAACTCCGGTTACTCCAATTTGTACATGTAAAGAAAAAGGAAAAAGAATAAGTAATGATGATAGTTATATATTGCTGCAAGTAACTGTTGGAAATTAGCCTTTGGCGGGAGTTGCGATCGATCAACTTTAACGGCTTAAACACTAGTGTTACGTATGTTGGAGAATCCGGTTCTTCACACATGCATGATCTACTAAGTACGTAGATAACCGTAGGGCCAAGAATCGTCAAATTTCATTGAGAAATGAAAGAGATATTGGTTCACGAAGTGAGGTGTTTGAAGCATGGAAAAGTGTGGTATTGTGTTCAATTCTCCCTCATCGGTAGAGGAAGAAAGAATTGTTGTGTTTATAAGACTCGAAATTGGTTTGGGGTTTGGGACCCCAAGGGGTATCCTATGTGTTTAAAGGAGAGAGGACCTAGATGTGCTTCGGTTCGAGGAAAGACCACGCTGCCGCCGCAGCCTGGCCTGGTCCGTCCCGTTCGATTCAGGGTTCTCGGGTTCTCGGGTTCTCGGCTGTGGGCTGTGGGTCTTCTAATATTATTTTTTTTGGGCAAGAATACTTTGCCGTAAATACGCTTTGATCCCGAAGTTTGGATGTACAGTTTGGACGTAATTCTTTCAGATGTACAGTTTGGTCCCTGAAGTTTCGTAAAGTCGAATTTGGACAACAAAGCGTAACGCCAAGCACTCAATTCAGCCATTTATTTTGGCTGAATTACTCCTCCTATAAATGGACAATCCGTTGGTCTTTCATCATTTATGTTGGTGACTTTACTACCTCCATAATGGTTATTATTTGGTTGTTTCGGAGGCAGTTTCAGTCCCTCCCTCACTTATATAAACACCCCCTTACACCATTGTTGAGGACTAACACTAAGACTCACATATACACGAAAATACAGAAGCATACACAAGCAGAAAACTCTTCTTCCTACAACTTCCAAGCATCATTTCGTTACTCAATATTCTTCACGGTAACACTTGAGTTTCCTTTGCTCAAGTGTTCCATTGCTGTTTTATCTTGGGAGATAAATTGTTCAGGACGTATAAAGGATACATACGGGGCAATATTTTCTTAAGGATAGAGTGCCACACTCGACTCAGCAAAAATAGTTTTCCAATTTTTCTTGTTCAACAATTGTAATTTCAGATTTCTAGTTGAATTATTGAATCTTTGTTTATCCTTTCAAATACTTGTAATAGTAATATACTTCTCATACTGCATTATAAAGTACAACAGAGTAAATTCTCCTAACAGTAACATCCAAAGTACCAAATGCATATATAACAGAAAAAATCAGATTCCACATAAATTTAATATTTCAGCAAAGGCCAAATCATGACTATGAAAATCTCACGCATCAACTACAGAGAAGATGATCAAAAAAAGAGAGGAAACATGACTCAATCCAATAGCTATCTGCTCAAATCAGAAACGAATCAATTATGATTTAAATAATACCACATTATATTGATACACTTCTGCCATCAGTGATTCAGACCAAACTTATGCGAGTTCAGTCAACAATTAATTACCATAGAATGAAGATACCTCCTTTATTAACTTCTCGGGTGCTATTTATTACCTAAAAAATTTGAGCTTCCCACAACATTATCAAGAGCTAACAAAACAGTTAGTTAACATCCAAACAAGATGACTTACTGTTTGGGGGGTTCTGGGAACAACATATATTGCCAAATAAAGATCAGAAAAAGAAAAGATAACTTGACACCTTTTGTCTATTCATGTAAATAGGACTTAACTTTATTGTCTCTACACTCCTCATAATATCTCTACGTATTAGGACTCAAATATCCATGATCCTTATCTAATCAAAAATGGGAAGAAAGCAAAATAAAGCAGGTGAGTTTAACATGAAGACCGAAACTAATGAACTTATACTCTATTTAGAGAACTGAAAACCAAAAGAGGTGAATTCATCCTCATTCAATATTCATTCAGTATTATTGTTGTCTAATCAACTCAACAAAAACATGAGGGGAATGTTTGCACCTTCCAGTTTAAACATGGAACTCGACAAGTAAACAGAGAGTGCTTTAAGCCATTATACTTAGTTTAGCCTACTATTTCGAAGAAATGGTTTACAGAAATGCATGAAAATGATACTTAAAATATGTCACATTACTCGGAAATGGAAAGAACAATTAACTATCTTAATGTGATGATCATACGTATGTCGACACCTTGGATACTACCATATTTTAAGAAGTAAATGCGTGCTTTAGATTTCTACGGAAAGGCCTATATACAGGGCTTTCCACCATCGGTTAAATAAAAAAAGTACACGATGAACAATATACTCTCCTACAAATCAGTTTTGAATTGATTCACATCTGTATTTGTCGCATTGTTCGCATTAGTAACATATTATTCTTCATTCGCCATTGAAGAAAATATCAAATTGATATGCGAAAAAATGAAATCAAAGAGAATTTGATCGAAAATTGAAATAGAATTAACCTAGAATTTGATTCGAAACTCCTTCATCTCTGTTTGACAGAGAGAGAAAACTTTGCATGCAATTCAATCGAACAAAAAATGAAATTGATTTCTAAAATATCAGATGAAGATGATGACCTTATACTGTGCGGAATAGCGTTGGTGGCTCTGATACCATATCAAGAGATAAGAGTTCGAGAACCTTCATCAATGGAGATAAACAGAGAAAACAAGCTTCAGAGAAAATGAAGATACTCGATTGAGTTCTTCCTTCACTGATTATATACAAGTGTACAATTGAGAAAATGACACTTGTCTAATAGCTGTTCAAACAACTAACTAACTAATTATTAACAATCTAACAACATATCATAACAAACTAACTAAAACTAACTACTTTGATAAATATCTAATACACTCAATATTCCACAATTTAGTGTATTCGCAACATCTACAAATTTATACAAAATATCCTCTGTCACCTATCTTCTTTTGGTTCAAAAATTAATTACTTGTGGCTGTTTCAATTCAAATGTGAAATTTGACATGATTATACGTAATCAAACACCATGAAGTAGAGCCTAAGCACGTGTTATTGTTGAAATATATGTTTTAAAACGAGCCCAGCAGAATGAAATATTTGTTCCACAAGTAAAATTTATAGGGTGTGTTTGGTACTAAGGAAAATATTTTTCATGGAAAAATAAATGAGTTTCTTACTTATTTTTTAGTATTTGGTATATAAGCAAAATAATATTATCCTAAGAGCATTTATATGTAGACCACAAAATTATGGGGGTGGGATGGGTGGGGAGGGGGTGTTCGGGGTGGTGGCGGTGGGATGGGTGCGGAGTGGGAGTTCGGGGGTGGGGGGGAATAGCGAAGGGAGTAGAGGTTGGGACGTTAGGTGGGTGGAGAGGAGATAAATAAATTTGGAATGTCACTTATGAATTTGTTTCCCCTATTTTCATTAGGGAAGTCATTTTTCTTATTTTTAAGAAATTTGTTTTTCTAAGAAAAATATTTTCTAAGACATTTTGATCAATAAACATGTGAAAATTGGAAAACACTAATAGTGTTACTCATTCATTCAATGTGAAGATAAAAGTGACTTCTTAAACATTTATATCCTTCTCTCTAGACATAAACAATATATAAGCACGACTAGCTATTATTTTCGTGCATTTATTTACTTTCAATTAGGAATATTATTATATTTTTTAGGGTGGTCATGAAGTGAAGGTGGTGTTTTTATAAAGTTGGGATAGTCCAAGAGAAGATATAAACTCACACTTACTGTGCAGGAGATACCCCGGTACAACTATACTGTTAACTTAAATGGGGTTATGGTTTCATTTTTCTAAGTACACGTTTGAACATAATCTGGTTGAAATTTGAAAAAAGAAAAAAAAATACTCCGAGTTAAAGTTGAAGTTGAAAAAAATATTATTTCAAATATTTGAAAACGAATCATTTCGTGTAATATCTTTCATATGCAACTTTCAATTTCTAAATATCCCTTTTCAGCTTAAACTTCAAATATTCTTTTTTTCTTTTTTAAAACTCCAATCAAATATTATCAAAACGCCAATTTCATTTTTTATTATCAAGGATAATCTTGGCATTACAATTAATCCATATCAATGGCGCAGAAAGGCACAGATACTGAGGCTGAATCTTGCACCTATTTTTTTGTTTTTCTTTTCTTCAAGTTCTATTAGTCTTTGATAATATTAAAGACAATATCTAAGAAACAAGAAATTGTTAGTTCCAGCAATTTTGCTTCAATTGAAGTTAACATTTAAGATACTCCCTCCGACCCCAAAAAAGACTATATTAGTTCAAAGTATGAGGGTTAAATTAATTAATGTTCGGTGTGAATTAGGATATAGACTTTTCATTCTTTTTGAAATAAAATTTATATATTTAGAAATTATATAAAAAGTAGTATAAATCACAATAATTAATAATTTAAAATAATTAGAAATTATTTGAAAAACTATGATATAAGAAAATATCCTTTTGACTCCAAATATAACTAAGAGAATCATTTTGTGATTTATATATTTCCATGTTTTTCGGTTGGGGCAAGTGCGTTCTTTTCTTTTTTAACCTTCACTCTAGCTAAGAGATTTTACTTGTTATTTTTTGTTTGGTCAAAAAACATTACTATATAATACACAAAATAGGCAATACATTACTAAAATGCGTGTAAAAAAATTTCCATGAAGCTTCTATGTTGGTCACTCGATCAGCTACTTAATTAAATTTCATGAAGTTTAATTTCCATGTTGGCCAGTCGATCAACTACTTGATTTGCTGATTTTCTTTCCCTATACATATGCTTCATGAAGAATTCCGAGTTACTTTTGTCGAGCAATGCAGCAGAGCAGCTGCATCAACACACTCACACTCACACTCACACTCACACTCACACTCACATCACAGCAGTAACACACACATTGTGTGAAATTTGTTAGTTAAGTTTGTTGGAGTTTGTTAGAAGTTTGCTAGGAGGTTATTTGCTATGTATTTTACTTTCATTCAATAGCTATTAGTATAAATATAGCTACATCTACATTGTAAGGACTAGACAAAAATATACAAAAAAAAACTTCCACAAAACTTTTCTCATCCTTTCCGATATCTTCAATTCTGCATTCAGTATGATCTGGATTACATCCAGAATTAGTTTAGATCGAGAAATTTATCATGGTATCAGAGCACATGCAAAGTGAATCGAGGAATCTTCTGCCGGCATTGGAGCAAAAAATCGAGGGATTCACTGTGAAGGTCTGAACTCGTTTTTTGAATATCTGATCTATTTCGAACTGTTTTCTTCCAATTATGTGAGTAGTGTAAGTCGATTTCTGGTGTTGTGTTGTTGCAAAATCATTTAATTGTGGAATTCAGGGAGAATACCTCACCAATTGCTTTGTTAACTGCGGATAAGAGTTCGAATTCTGATTCAAACATAGTTGATCATAATCATCCCTTGTTCCTAAGTGCATCAGATACAGTTGGTGCAGTACAAGTAGAGATTCAATTAGTAGGCATGAAGAATTATACATTATGGAGTAGAGCTATGAAATTGATCTTCTTGACAAAGAATAAAATTGAATTCATTGATGGATCTGTTAAGCGAGATACATATGATCCCAATCAAATGAGGCAATGAGATCAATGTAATGCAATGGTTATTTTGTGGATTATGAGAAATGTTAATAAGAATATGTTGACTGGGATATTGTATAGGTCTACTGCTCATGCAGTGTGGAAGAATTTAAAGGAGAGGTTTGATAAAATCAATTTATCTAGAGTATATCAATTGAAGAAAGAGCTTGCAATGTTGAATCAATGAATCTCACCAGTGTCTAGCTATTATTCAAAGATAGAAGGATTTATGGGATGAAATTGATTCAATCATTCCTCCATCAACATGTGATTGTACAAGTCCTAGAGAGTACATAGAACATTTAGCTAATCAGAGACTGTTGGAGTTTCTGATGGGGTTAAATGATGGTTATAATCAGACAAGGAGTCATATTCTTCTAATGTATCATACTTCTTATGCAATGATTGCACAAGATGAAAGCCAGAAACACATAACAGGAGGGTACATATCTATGGGAGAAGCTACTGAGAATATAACTTTGATTAGCAGGTTTCCTCAACACATACAAAAGAAGTCATACAATTCATATGCATTTTGTGATCATTGTCAGATGAAGGGACATACTAGAGAAGGATGTTACAAGATGATGTATTGTGACTAATGTAACAATAAGGGACATGTTAGGGATACCTGTTATAGGCTCATAGGCTATCCTTCAGATTTTAAAGGAAAGAAGAAGGTGAATGCAGTAATGGCAGGGATGTTACATAGCATAGTACAACAGAATGATGGTGGATGTGTAAAGCATTCAAATCAGAGGAATTTGGGAGGCTAGAGGCAACTATCTCTGGGTCAGCATGAACAACTCAACCTTCTGCTGAGATCATGCACTCCAGATAAGGTTGAGAGGATGATGGTTATGCTGAATCAGAATACAACAACAGTTGCTGGTGCACAATATGGCAATACAGCAATTCCTAAATTCCATATGGCAGGTAAACCTGTATTCAATAAGGAGAGCAGTAATACTTGGATAGTTTATTCATGAGCAACTAACCACATGGTAAGTGATGAAAATATGATTTAAAAACTTGATTTGTTAGAGAATGCAGGGCAAGTTCAATTGCCTACTGGTGACATTGCAATAATTACTTAGACAGGAAATTGCAGGTTGACAGGAGGCGATCTTATAAAACATGTGTTGTGTGTACCAAATTTCAAATTTAATATTCTTTTCGTTTCAAAGCTAACAATGGAGTTAAATTGTAGTGCAAGGTTTTTTTCTGACTTTTTTGTCCTACATGATCTCTTCACTGGGAAAGTGAATGAGATTGGTAAGGAAGTAGATGGATTGTACATGCTGGAGTCAAAAGGAAGATGTCCTGAACTGATGCAGACACATGCACATATGTCAATGGTTACAACAGATGAGTTGAAAGCAGAACTTTGGCATAGGAGACTAGGACATGTGCCAATGAGTGTTCTCAGGAAAATAGATAGTTTCAACAATAAGCCTAGTTTCACAATACAACATTGTGAAGTTTGTCCTATGGCTAGGCAAACTAGGGTGCCATTTCCTGTTAGCAGTAGTAGAACTGATTTTGCTTTTCAGTTGTTGCATTTTGATGTATGGGGACCATACAGAACCCCTACTTATACTGGTATGAGGTACTTTCTCACGGTTATTGATGATCACACTATATGGATTTGGGTATTTCTGCTGCATATTAAATCTGATGTTGCTACTGTTCTTAAGAATCTTTATGCACTGATCAAAACTCAGTTTAATATAGCTTTTAAATGTGTTAGATCAGATAATGGTTCAGAATTATTTAATAGCTCTTGTAGTGAGTTATTTGCTCGGCTTGGAATTGTACATCAAAGTTCTTGTCCATATACTCCTCAGCAGAATGGAGTAGTGGAGAGAAGACACATGCACATATTAGAGATTGGTAGAGCCATTAAGTTTCAAAGTCATTTCCAGCAAGAATTTGGGGAGACTGTGTAG
Source organism: Anisodus acutangulus (assembly GCA_029783415.1). Taxonomy (NCBI): domain Eukaryota; kingdom Viridiplantae; phylum Streptophyta; class Magnoliopsida; order Solanales; family Solanaceae; genus Anisodus; species Anisodus acutangulus. The sequence continues at coordinate 33,979,869 of CM056502.1, read as the reverse complement.
AAGCAGATGTGTATGTGATCAATAGGATTCCTTCTATAGTGATAGGAAATGTTTCACCTTATGAAAAACTTTACAAAAGAGCCCCAACTCTGTCTCGTATAAGAGTCATATGATGTATATGTTATGCTACCAATCTAGTGAAGAAGGACAAGTTTGAAGCTAGGGCCACAAAATCAATGTTACTTGGTTATGCTTCCAAGCAGAAGGGATACAAGTTATTGAATCTAACTAACAAAACTATTTTTGTAAGCAGGGATGTATCACTTTATGAAGATATATTTCCTTTCAGGCAGCACAAGTAGTGTGATGTTGAGTCACACACTTTAGACACAAACAGAAACCTTTTTTCTATTTATGAGGAATATGTTGATGTTATAGCATAAGGAAGTATGCTTCAACAGGTTGCTGAGTCAAATGGAGCAAGATGATCAATAATTGATGAAGGCATGATTGATGCAGTGGAGGTGATGCATCATGGTGATAATGAGGATACAATCAATGTTGTAGATTCTCATCAATTTGAGGTCATGATATCTTCACAAGATATGTCTATTAATCAGGCACCTTTGGAGGTGAGAAAGTTTGCCAAAAACAGGAGACCACTTATATAGATGAAGGATTTCATTCAACCTACAGCAGATTCCAGAAGCATGCAAACTTGTTTGTATCCATTATCTGATACACTTAGTTATGCTGGGATGTCATATTCTTATAAAAGTTTTATAGTCAAAATTGCAGAAGAGTGTGAACCACATTCATATTCTGAGGCTTCAAAGGACAAGAGATGAATAGAAGTCATGAAGGCTGAAATTCAGGCTTTGGAAGATAATAACACTTGGGAGATAGTTGACCTACCAAATCATAAAAAGAAAATTTGTTGCAAGTGGATGTACAAGATCAAATACAAGACAATTGGTGAGGTTGAAAGGTTTAAGGTAATGTTGGTGGAAAAAGGATACAACCAAAAAGAAGGAATTGATTATCAAGATACTTTTTCACCAATAGTAAAAATGGTGACTGTAAGATCAGTGATCTCAGTTGCTACTGCAAAAGGATGGATTGTGCACCAAATGAATGTGTTCAATGCATTCTTGCAAGAGATCTTAATGAAGAAGTCTATATGAGTTTGCCTCAGGGTTTAACACATAAAAAGGGGAAGGTGTGCAGGTTGCTAAAGTCATTATATGAGCTAAAGCAGGCTTCAAGACAATGAAACATTAAACTGACCACTGCCTTGATATCCTCAGGTTTTGTTCAAAGCCATTTAGACTACTCCATTCTTACAAAGAAGGATAAGGACATGATAGTTGTGGTTCTTATCTATATGGATGATTTACTTATAACTAGAAATGATGAGAACCTCATTAAAGAGACCAAGACTATTTACAACAGAATTTTAAGATTAAGGATTTGGGAGAGTTAAGATATTTCTTGGGCTTTGAGTTTGCCAGGAACAACAGTGGCATTGTAATGCATCAGAGAAAGTATGCACTTGAACTGATAGCTGATTTGGGATTGACAGGAGCCAAAATAGTTGGATCACCAATGGAATTAAATGTGAAGTTAACTTCAGTTGTTTATGATAAACAGGTAAATGATGATGCAGTAGCCGATGGAACTGGGAATGTGATCAGTGATCCTTTGTTAGTTGATCCAGCTAGTTATCAAAGATTGACAGATAGACTTATGTACTTGACCAACACCAGACCAGACATAGCCTTTGATGTCCAGTGTTTGAGCCAATTCATGCAAGCCCCTAAAACCTCTCACCTAATGGCAGCTAATAGGGTGGTCAGGTACATCAAGCAAGCACTAGGGTTGGGAGTTTTTATGCCAGCATGAGAGTTTGAGTGTCTGTCTGCATATTGTGATGCTGATTGGGCATCTTGCCCCAACACCAGAAAGTTTGTCACAGGATATCTGGTATTCTTTGGTCCTTCTCTTATTTGTTGGAAGTCTAAGAAGCAACCAACAATATCCAGAAGCTCAGCAGAGGCTGAATATAGGAGTCTTGCTTCTGCTGTGGCTGAAGTAACATGGATTTCTGGTCTGTTTGCTAAACTAAAGTTACTTATTCCTCTGTATTGCGATAGCAAATCTGCTATCTAGATAGCTACCAACCCAGTGTTTCATGAACGTACGAAACACATTGATAATGATTGCCATTTCATCAGAGAAAATGTGCAACAAGGACTGATTTCTACTCTATATATTTCTATTGTTGATCAACCTGCAGATGTGCTGATTAAAATCTTAACTCAGGGACACCATGGTTATCTGCTATCCAAGCTAGGACTGAAAAACTTGTTTTCAGTACCTAGCTTGTGGGGGGTGGGTGGGGTGTCAAGCAATGCAGCAGAGCAGCTGCAGCAGCAACACACACTCACACTCACAGCACAACAACAACACACACACATATTGTGTGAAGTTTGTTAGTTTGTTAGTTAAGTTTGTTGGAGTTCGTTAGAAGTTTGTTAGGAGGTTGTTTGCTATGTATTTTACTTTCATTCAATAGCTATTAGTATAAATATAGCTACATCTACATTGTAAGGACTAGACAAAAATATACAAGAAAAGATTTCACAAAACTTTTCTCTTCCTTTCCGATATCTTCAATTCTGCATTCAGTATGATCTGGATTGCACATGCAATCCAAAATTAGTTTAGATGGGAAATTTATCAACTTTCCATTACACACTTTTTAATTGTTATACCATCTAATTTAACTTATAAAAAGGAATGATTGGGACACAAATGTTGACATTTTAGGGATCAACGGAAATATATTAGTACTTAAATAGACTTCCCTAAATCTTTATGACTTTCTCTTTTGCCATAAGAATATATGTATGGCCGTCTAGCTATTCCTTCTAATCTTTGTTGTTATCTATTATTACTCTTGATGGTTTAGGGGGATTGGAGTTTGGTTTTTGTTTCCTTCCAAAGCATTGTGTTTGTCCTTTAGATATTGTATTTTGCAATTTGTTTTAACAAAAACGGAAAAATTTACCTATGTACTATTCAAAGCTTTGTCTTTCATTTAAATTTTTGGTCCAATATTACTTACCATTATGAAAATTAAAAGTCTCTTTTTTGCCTTTGACTCCTGACGTAGCTCCAACATGAGGATAAATATAGACCTTTTTTCTCTCGAAAAATTAGGACAAGTGGAATCTATCCGAAATTGGAGGTTGCATTAGCGGCAAGGGTGAATATGAAATAATTGGTTAACGACGACGATATTAATGGGACCAAAAGCGTAACTGAGGATAAAAATACAAGAACAAATTTGAACATTTTCCCTTTATTTTATCTTTGCATATACAAGGACAATCTTGGCATTAACCCCTCATTCTCCACCATTTGGTGAATAATCGAATCTCATTATGTACTTCCCTTCCCCTTAAAATAATTAAAGAAATTCAAAAAATAATATAAAAAAGGTAAACTAGTTAATGAAAAAACAAAGTAGGGAAGCGGTAACTCTTTTTAAGCATTTGGGACATAAATGTTGACATTTTAACTAATATTGTCGAATGTTTTTCACTTTTTTATAATTTGAAAGCGATAAAATTTGATTTTCCCTTTAAATTAAAGGAGGAGAAACAAAGATCAATTTATATATATATATTTTAAAATATTTTTAAAATGTACAAAATGAAATTACTTAATATTTTTATATATAGTTTCAAATTTTTTTTTGTTAAAAACATTAAGAAATTGATATGCAAATTCATATTGAAAATCATAAAATTTAATTTAACTTTCGTTACTTCGAATTCTTTCCTTTCTTTTGTAACAAATGGAGTAATAGTTAAGACATCTAAGGGGTGGGGGGGGGGGGAGTTGGATTCGGGTTATTTTGCCTCTAACTTAAGCAAATATTGAAGTCAACTTGAGCTTTGCTTAACAAAAAACCAAGATCGTCAATTATATACACTACTTGTATAAGTCAAAACATAATGAACATACATACTTTACTTATATCAATCACAATTTTTATAGTCGTACAAAATCTCATGCAATCCTAGATATTATGTATATTTGTTCTTTTCCTTTTTGGGTTTTAATTTTCTAGTATTATGCAAATATCGAGTGGTCAAATAATACTCAAGGGCCTGACATGAAATTCTTTATGTGATCATGAAATAAATAAAAACAAAGAAATTGCATATGATCCAAAAACCAACATCAATTGCATTCGGAGAAGGACATGACATGGTTTCAATTTAATAGTGCAACCTTCTAAAATGACAGAATTTGGTTTTTGTAGTTATCATAAATCTAACTCATTCTAAAGCTAAAATGAATCTTTAAAGCTAGGAAAAGTAGGGAAAGAAAGACGGAGCTTAAGATCTTGCCAACCATGACAAAATTGGACCTCATCTCACTGTCTTTTATGTCCCAATTTTAACAAAGAAAATGACTCCAACCGTTGCCTTTTCTTATATTCAGAAGCGGAGTCAAAATTTAATTTTTATAGATTTTACAATCTACAATAATAATTTTAAGTGCTAGTAATTATATTCTAAATTTAAAATGATATTTATTGAATTTCATTACAAAGATAGGATTTAGAATAAATCTACTAAATTCCACTGAACTCACACATTGCCTTTTAGCTTCGCCCCTGCTCAGATTGCTCCATCAATAGTAGAGGTAAATTCATCATTTAGATATTGTCGATTCTTATAAGTTGAAAGAGTATTTTTTTCTTTAGATATGTATATTAGATCGTGCAGCTAATAGCAAATGTGAAAATTATGACGAGGGAATGTAATTCAAATAACTAAATAAGTGTTATACTTGTGATTTGAAGGGAATTATTCATGCATTAAATCTAGCCTAGTTAATATCAAGTTTGATAGTAGTTGTTTTAGTTGATTTGTATAACATACATCACATTAAATATGGTGTTTGGTTTCATTTTACAATCCACATAACTAAAATATGTGTACTCCCTCTATTTAAATTTAATTTGTCTTACTTTTATTTTTAGTTCGTTTAAAATATCTTTTTTCTAATTTGGCAGTTCTTTAATTTTAATATCTCACATGTCATATTTAAATACATAAGATTAAAACATTTTAGTACATTATACGTATCTTTATATTTTTACTTCAAGATTTAAAAGTCTTGTTTACTTTTTAAAACTTTGTGAATAAGGCAAACACATTGAAATGGAGAGATTATGAATTATGAGTCAATTTATGTACTCTCTCCGTCTTATTTTATATGAAAGTCTTTGATTTAATACAAAATTTAAGAAATAAAGGAATTTTTTTGAATTGTTACTAAATATAAGAAAATGTCATTTTTTTAAAACTGACTAAAAATATATATATATATATAAAATAAAATGAAAAAAATATAATTTTATACAGATAAAAAATGAAATAACTAATACATCTAATAACAAAAAAATCTCAAAGTCCCAAATGAAAACCAACAATATGGCACGATACAGAATAATGATGGGGATAGAATATTCTTCTAATGAAACTACGAAGAAAGACATGCCTGGATTTTGGCATTAAATTCAACATTTTTATTTGATTATGAAGCTTGAAATGATGCCATTTGTTCATATTGTTACAAGTTACAAGACACTTGAGAGTTAAAGAATCAATTGATTGACCACTTTGAAAGAAAATGGAATCTTCAAAGAATAACAGCACTAGTTGAATAATTCAAAGGGAGACTAAGTCAATTTTAATCTTTTTTCACAACATAAACTTACTTGGGAGAAAATATCTTTTAAAAAATCACTTATAGACTTAATGAGTAATTATAAATAATTTTGTTATCACTGGATGGAAAAAACAAATACGTGTTTTATATTTGTGATAGATCTCCCTTACACGATTTTGGATTAATCAAATGAGTATGTACTAGATATCGAATAATTAAACAAAAAAATTATGATACATACTACTATTGCTTGAAAATTTTAAAAAGGAATGTATCATTGTAATGACCCGTTTGGCGGCCATGAGAATTTTTTTATTTTTTCCAATTTTTTTTCACTTTATTTCAAAATCAGCATTTGGCCATTAAAATTTCAAATGCAATTTATTCGAAAAAATACCTAAAAAGTTATTTTTATTTTTTTCACTTTCATACATTCAAACAATTAAATATTCTTTGCAAAACTATAACCAAACACGACTCCATTTTCAACTCCAACTTTAAAATTCAAAATAAAATTAAAAATATTTAATTTTCATGGTCAAACGCCTACTAGATTTCAACATTAGACCTTAGGAAAATATGAAAAAATGTGATGAAAAGTTTAATTGTCTCAGAAGTATGAAAGAGTACACATAACAACTCAAGATTAATAGCAATAGGACTTCATAAAATGAGACAAAAGAAATAAAGTAGAAGTTTGTCATAAGGAATTGACAACTTTAACCTCCATTAATTCCAAACCCAAAAAAATATTGTTTTCACCCTGTAATGTGTCAGTTCTATTAATTTTTAAAGAGCAAAAGTGGATTAATTTATATTATTTTCAGATCAGAAAAAAGCTGAAGCCACCAAGAGGAATCTTGTAGTATTATCTTTAATTACCTCAACTTTACGGGGTAAATAAAACTACTAATATTTTAAATTCTCAGGATCTTGAAAAGGCTTGAATTTATATTCTCTCATATCAATTAGGAAAAGGAATCATTTTATTAGCAATAAATATGAGAAATTGACAAAAAAGGCCCCTCATGCTTAAGGATAGGTGCAAGATAGTCTTTTAAGTATGTATTGAACAGTTTTGATCCTTTAAGTTTGTCAAAAGTTAACTTTTTAGTTTCAGTCAGATATTTACAAAATTATGTATGTTAAATTTGACACAGTGAATAACCATAAACACCTAAAAAAGCCTATCAAATACTAAAATATGAAACACAAAAAATTGCATTATACACCAAAAAATATATTAAAAAAAAACAGAAATAACAATTCAAAAAATTACACCCGACTCTAGAAATATAAATTAAAAAATAACAAACACTATAAAATTGTACCTCTAAATTTGAGTTCCCACTAATATCCTTTTTTTTGTTCTCAAATCTAATAGACAGAGTCTAATAAATACGAAATGTCTCTCAGTGCACGTTTAGATAGGATATGCTAACGTGATCCACGCCACCATGGTACGTCGAAGAAACCAAGGACAAGCACCGCCGAAAATGAGAAAATGGAATGGAAAGCAGAATTGCGTGGTTACATCGGAATCTGGAGTACCCCAAACCCGAGGGCCGATGCAATTCACAAATTGGCTTTCAGAAATGAGTATTTCAAGATCCAAATAGAAGACTCACAAAACCCCAACTGATGATCTACCGTTGGGTATTGAAACTCAGGCGACTGCTACACTGCATATGATTATATCGTCAGTCGAGATGATGCGCCCCACGATTGCTCCCGACTCTAATGGCCCTACGACTGTAGATATTGAGCACACAGAGACCTCGCAAGGTACTATACTGTTCGATAGCTGGATTTCCCGTTGGAATAGCACTCAACTCCGATCCTCCAACCCTAGCAGAAATTATCAAAGGAAATTGCTTATATCCTTCTGTGGTTAAGGATGGTTTGAAAGTAGTTAGGTTAAATCACTCTACGGTGAAGGATTATTGCAAGAAGTGGCAAAATACATTGATTGAGTATGTACTTGGTGGAAATCCTATGTTTAAGGAGATGTTGAAGTTCATGTATAGTGTATGGAGGGACGTAACTGCTCCCACTGTATACTTATATGATGAGGGGTATTTTATCTTCAAGTTTGATGATCTTGATGATAAAGAGCAGATTATGCAAAATGCACCTTATACTTTCAATAATCGATCAATGGTATTGATGAACCGGGAACCTGACTTTTAAATTGGTAAAGAATCTATGAGGGTAATACATTTGTGGGTCGTCTTTCGACCACTCTGCACTGATAAGTTCACAGCCCAAGAGGAAATAGTCTCCTATGTTAGGATGCTCATAGAGATAGATGTCACCCAGCCTCTACCATATGTTATGCTAATTGAGAGGTCGGATGGTAGTGTTAAAGAATAAACCAAAGTTCTTCAAGGAATGTAATCAGTTTGGTCATCTTAATGGAGAGTGCCAAAAAAAATACAATCACTGAGCAACAAAAACCATGATAGAAGCCACACAAGAGAAAAAAGAAACTCAATCCAAAATGGACTACAAAGCCGATTGTGGAAATAAAAGCAGCACTAGCTGCAGTAAATATGTAAGGTCCAAAAGATACTGATGTTAGTACTGGTAGTACCCAACCCGGAAATGATGTATTGCAACTGCAAATCCTAGGGAGGTGAACACAAGCCAAGATACTAGACAACAACAACCTACGAGGAAGGAAGTAAACTCAGAGGACAATAATGTTATTCTTCTGCCTGAGAAGGCTGCTATACATGGAACTACTATATATAGTGCACTTGTTGATGATAGAAGGAAGAGGATTATGCCTCAGGAGGAACTCATACTTACCCCAGAGATGTTTCTAGCTTTGCCCACAAATGCACCATTGAGGATCTATGAGGGTAGGTAAAGAAACCAAACAGATGAATGCCAAAGAAAATTGTACAAACAAGAATGGGAGTACATGATCCTGGTATAAAGAAGATACAACATGATCATATGTTCCTAGAACATCAGAGGGCTTAACAACCTTTTAAAAAAAAAAGAGTTCAAAGCATTTTTGCTAAAGAATAAAGTGAGTTTTATGGCTTGCATGGAGACAAAAGTTAGAGACAATAAATCTAGTAATATACAGAAGAGAAGAGATTGGGTGGTGATTGGAATTTTGTTGCAAATTACACCTATTCTCCTAATAGGAGGATCTAGGTGGGATGGAAGTCAGAACAGACTGATGTCACAGTTTTATAGGCCACTGATCAATTAATCCAGTGTTATGTAGTGGATAAAGATAATACTTTCACTTGTGAGATTACTTTTATGTATGGTTTCAATACAATAGCTGGGAGAAGAAGCCTCTGGGATAGTCTGAGAAGTATGCATTCCTTCTCCTCAGGGGCTTGACTTATTTTAGGAGACTTTAACACACTGTTATTAATTGAGGATAGGTTACATGAGGCTCCAGTCCATATATCTGAAATAACAGATTTCCAAGAGTGCATTAATGATCTTGGATTAGGACATATCACTAGAAGGGGTTGCCAATTATGATGGTGCAATAAAAAGGATGCCACAGATAGAATTTACAGTTACACTAATTGGGTCCTAGAAAATGCTATCTAGTTTCAATAGTATGAAGGGGTGGAGGATGGCTTTATGAATCATGGATGATTAAACTATTCTCATGCTCTTTTGAATACAGTGATCTCATACTAGAATACTAGAAAGCCTTATAGAATCTTAACTATCCTTTTAGAGAAGAATGCATACAGGCAAGTGGTGGAAAATAGTTGGGGGCAAACTATTGTAGGTTGTCCAATGTATATCATTTGGAGAAAGCTACAATTAATTCAAATGCATACAAGAACCACGACTAGGTAGTATTCTAGTCTTGAGATGAAATTGACTAGCCTGAATGGACTCTTGAATGAGATACAAGACAATCGGAACACTAATTTATTTAATCCACAGTTGATTACTCAAGAAAGGCTACCAAGCAGATGCAGAAATAGGAAACCATACATGAGATAGTACTTAGGCAGAAATCTAGAGTAGTCTGGATAGCAGCGGTAATCATAATTCTAATTTTTATGCTCATTTGAAGGCTAGACAGTCTAAAAATAAAGTGGTGAGCATTTATAATGCACAAGGTGTATAGTTGAATGATCTTGCTCTAGTCCGACAAGAATTTCTGAACTTCTTCCAACATCTCCTAGGAAAATCAAGTCCTGAAATGCCTTGTCTTGATATTTCTATTGCTATGGACGATCATTGCCTTACTTTAGCTCAACAACAATAGTTGATACAACCTATAGACTGGGAGGAGATAATCCATGCTTTAAAGATGATGCCAAATGATAAAACACCTCGTGTAGATACCCTATTGAGTTCTTTAAAGAATTCTGGTCATTTATTGGGGAAGATATGATTGCAGCCACAACTCAATTTTTTCAGAATGGTAAACTGCTCAATATGATCAACCACAGGATTGTTACATTGGTTCCAAAAGTGTCCAACCCTATGTATGTGAAGGACTTTAGACCAATAGCTTGTTGTACTGCACTATATAAACTAATTGAAAAGCTTATAACAAATAGACTCAAAACAGTAGTAGATTTGCTAGTGGGTCACTCTCAGTCTGCTTTTATAGAAAAGGATAAATATCATAGATAATTTTATTATTGCACATGAGTTTTTTTAGAAGATATTCCCATAAGAATGTGTCCCTAGATATACTGTGAAAGTAGACATTAGAAAAGCTTATGACTCAGTTGAGTGGATCTTTCTTCAGATGCTTCTACTGGAATTTAGGCTGCTAACAATGCTGGTACAATTGATTATGACATGTCTATCCACTGTGAGGTACTCTTTGCTTCTTAATGGAGGCCTAACACCTAATTTTCAAGCTAAGAGAGGCCTACGGTAAAGAGATCCTGTGTTTCCCTATCTATTTGTCTTAGATATGGAATACCTTAATAGGTCCTTAAAACAGTTAAGTAAGGATACTCAGTTTAAGCATTACCCGAGATGTGCAAAGTTGAGCCTAGTGCACATATGTTTTGAGAATGATTTACTCATGTGTTGCAAAGCAGACAGAGAATCAGTGAACCTTATAATGAAATCTTTCAACCATTACTCTGAAGTGTATGGACTGAAGGCAAATGCTTACAAGAGATCTTTATATGTAGCTGGTATTTCCACTGCTTGAGAGATCAACTACTGACTGATATGCAGTTCTCTTTGGGGGAACTCCCTTTTAGATATTTGGGAGTACCCTTATCTTTCATAAAACTCAACATAAATCAGTGTTTTCCATTGGTGGATAAGATTATTGCTAGAGTTAAATGTTGGACCTCAAAATTTCTATCTTATGTAGGCAGGTTACAACTTATTAAAAGTGTCCTATTTGAAATGCAAGCATACTGGGCATAAGTATTCTTGCTACAAAGATGATACTCACCTTAATTACTAGTGTGTGCAGGAATTTCTTGTGGATAAGATACAATGAATACTCAAGAAAGACTCTTGTAGCCTGGGATACTATGCATCAGTCAAGAGCAACATGTGGTTTAAATATTCCAAACTTTTCCTTATGGAATATAACTGTTATTTGTAAGCTATTGTAGGCAATAACAAAGGAGAAAAAGAAGCTCTGAGTGAAATGAGTTCATGCCTTTTATGTAAAAGTCGGAGATTTTTCTCAACTTCCCTAGGCTAGCTGGGTGGTGCAAAAAGTGTTTGATACTAGAAAATGGTGGGACTCAATTGTCAACTAGGGAGAGTCTCTAGACAAGTTTGTCATTGCTGACAAGTATAGTATAAAGAAGACTTATGGTTCTTTCTTGCCTCAGTACCCAAAGGTGCATTGGAAAAATCTCATCATGGCAAAGGGGTTGGTCCCTCGACGTCAGTTTATACTGTGGCTTGCATTGCATAATAACCTTGCTACTATGGATTGATTAATGAATGAGGTATTCAGGTTCCAACATATTGTGTGATTTGCCCTTCAGGATTAGAGGAAACTCATTCACAAGTCTTTTTTAATTATCCCTATTCCAAAAATATTTGGAGAACTCTCTTAGTGTGGATGCGTTATCATAAAAATATTGGCAACTGGAATGAGGAAATTAGGTGGTTGTGTTCTCTAATCAAAAGCGTAAATGCCAAAATTGTGATACTGGGATTTTTTTGCAGCTATTGTTTATATTGTTTGGATTGAAAGGAATAATCTAAGATTCAACCATCTTGCAAAAGGACCTCAAAATATAGTCAAGGAAATTTTTCTTCAACTGCACATCGTAGGGAAAAAGTAGAACACTTGGAGAAGCACTCTAGTGAAGCAAGCTTAATAGTTTTCCATGTTAGAAAACATAAGGTTGCTTCTATATGAAGAAGTTAAAGCCTAATATGAAAGTATATTTATGTCATAGAGACAATCTGTATTAGGACAAATGTACTTTATACACATTCGTATTATTATTAATGGAGATTAATATTTTGGCATTTGCAATTATTGAATTATTAGTTGATTGTTTATAATATTCTATAATATGTATCCCTAGAGGTTACGTTGTTATTAATAACTTGAGATATTAATAATATAACGTAACTCTTAAAATAGCCTCGACTAATGGTCATCAAGAATGAGATATTGATGATATGTGATAAGTCGACATGTGGTCTGCATCACTTCCTTAGAGGATGTAGTATGTCTCACCTACTATGAGTAATGACTACTCGTGATGTACACATGGATATTTTGGAAGTATTAGTATACCCTGCTGATATATTGTTTGCTATACATGTCTAAAGTATGATCAGCGTGTGGAAGATAGAAGTCCTTAGACTTGAGGTCAATACACACCTTGTCTACATAGTAATATATTTTGATCCTGTCCTAAGCTCAAATGCCTTATAGGTTGAGATACGACTTGTATTGGATACATTACGATGTGGATTAAAAGTGGTAGTTGAGCCAAGATTAGGATTCATTCATCGAATGTATATTCGAGAGAACACTCAGCTTCTCATTGATATTGGGTTGACTAAGTCGTTGGCCAACACAATAGACATATCTAGAATATGGTCTTGTTGTCAATCAATATAGATGAGATATAATGATCAAGCCATTTGGATAGACACTTGGCAAATCCTAAGCTTGATCGAGTGTATCGTGAATGAAAGGATTTTATCTTACCACATAGAGGTTAAGTTTACTAGATTCATATAAACGTACTTCACATATTGAGTTCATCTTGCGGCGCCGTTTAGGAGTTCCGCGTAGACCTTAATTTGATTAGTGTCGATATGAGAAGGCTTGTAGGGTCACACTATGTCGATTGTCCTTTCGATCTAAGGATGTATTGAGAGAGTATTAAATATTCGATTTAGAATCGAGATATTTAAATGAATGATGATTGTTTTAATTAAGTCAAAATTGGATTTTGGATTTAATTAAGAATGTGTTGAAATTTTTTTGGGCCAGGCCCGAGGTCAAACCGGATTAGGGTTTGACCTAATTTTTCACGTATAAATACAGACCTACACTTCATTATTCATTACACTTGATTTTCATATCATTATTCTAAGTCTTAGAGACTCAGAATCAAAACACTCTCTCGAACCTCTGCCGGTTTATCTAGCTTTTCAAAGGAGGAATACATTGAAGCTTGGAGCTTGCAATCGAAAGGGCATTCGCGTGCGCACCCACAGTTGATAAAGATTCTAGCTATTGTAAACATGTAAGTAGCATTCAAGTCTTATGCTTACGGTGTTAAATTACCCTATAGTAAAACAGTTCTACGTTTGTTGGGTTTGAAATAAGTTTTCAATATCCGTTGCGTACAACAATTCAACAAAACCCTACAGTGGTATCAAGAGCCATGGCTATTTTATATGATTATAAGTGAATTAGGTAATAATAATATGAGTTAGAATTTGTTTTAATCTGAAATTTATGTCGTTTAAAGCTTGAAAACCTAATATCTTAAAAGCGCATCATCCTTGTCTCCCAAACTATTAAACAATGATGTAATCGAGGAAGTCATTCTGATCTAACTCTTCTAACTCAATGTGCGTAACCGGTTCATTGCGAACATGGTGCACTGAAGCGAAGAACGAGAAGGGATTGGATGATGGTCGATGAACGTGTTGTTTGATAGTGAAGGGTAACGAAGATGAATTTGCAACTCTGACCCTGAACCAGTTTTAGGGTTTCGAAAATGCGAATTATGTGCTTCTGAGACGGAGGCGTCGCGGCACCGAGGCTCCAATTAAATATATATATATATATATATTCTGGAATAGTGAACAGTAATCGAAAACTATTCCGGCGTATTAAAAATTGGAACAAATAGCTTCAACACTGCTCGGCGTGAACATGGCGGCAATCAATCATTGTGAACAAAGGCACGTCGATCATTGTTACGGCAAGCGATGACGGTTTCCAAAATTGCAATTTAGCCCTTGGGGCGAATCTGAATAATTTAGAAGTTTCTGGAATTGCAATCTGGTCCCTGAAAAAGTTTTTTAAATCATCATATTTGATCCTTGGGGAAAATCTGTAAATTTCAAAAAAGCAGATTTGGGCCCTTGTTCCAAATCTGTAATTAATTTAAAATTTTGGAAATTACAAATAGGTCCCTGAAATCTGAAAATATTTTCTGAAAATTAAAATTGGATTTTCTGAATTTAAAGGAGTTCAAAATTGAAATTTTAAATTCTTTAGGGACTAAACTATAAATTCTGAAAATCTGGAACTTACAGAAATATCCTGAAAATCAGTTTTTAAAATCAGAAAATGTTTAAGGGACTGTTTGAATTAGACCTAAATTTTAAAGTTTAGACAAGTTAACCTATGATTATTATTAATTGTATATTATTGAATAATATACGAACTATATGCTAAGTATTTAAATACTTTCATTTAATAATTAGCATAGTGTTCGCTATAATTGTCTGGACAGGCGGCGCATAATATTTGATTAAACCATCTTATCATGCACATTGGGTTGACGGTTCCCAACTATATGTGTCAGTAGTTTTGCATGATATTAAGATGTCATATTGGATATGGCGTAAAAGAGTTGATCTTGGATAATACCCTGAATTAAAATATTTCCCAAAATTTTAAATACAAGTCTAAATTAAAATGCGTCATCCATTATAATTGTTAGAGTGCAAAATCCTTTTGGGCGATACGAGTATTTATGCTAAAGCATTTTCTCAAATTCTACGAGGATCCAGACTCTTTCATAGATATGTTTTAAATGTAAAGATAAACGATAAACTTTTGTGGGTATTTACACAAAGTGTTTGCTCACAAAGGCCAAATTTACTTAGATTTTAGACAAACCTTGGCGCCAAAGTGTCGAACTAATCTAAGAACGCAAGATTAAATATAATATTTGATCAACCAAGAATTGCAAATAAGTTTTGCAATTGGTTTAGAACCTACCAAGATGTGTTATTGAAGTTATCAGCCAAAGCAAACGCGGAGATAACACAGGCTTGGATCTTGGCCCATTATGACCTCACTTAATATATGTCTATATTTTACCACGGGGTCGTAGAAGTATGTTAAAATAGTGGGAGCTAATTAAACAAAAGACCATGTTGATTAGCCTAAACGAATGTGTATAATAGAAAATAAATTTTGAGTTTAATTTCCAATTTATCTAATTTTTCAGATTATCAAAGATGTCGGGCTTATCATTGAAAATGTTGATTAAAATGAACAAACTTACTGGACCTAACTACCTTGACTGGCTAAGAAATTTGCGAATAGTGGCGAGACAAGAGAATTTAGAATACGTGTTGAACACAGTGTTTCCAACAGTCCATGCGACAGACTATGCTGAATATGCCTCTTTTGATAAGGATGCTTACAAAAAAACACCTAGATGATAAGGATGCTGAATATGCCTCTTTTGTCTTCCATGTCTATGGAACTTCAGAGAGAACATGAGAACATGGGTCCCAATGAGATGCTCAAATACTTGAAGAGTCTCTATGACTCACAATCCCCGACTATGAAATATGAGTTACTGATAGAACTTTTTAAGTGTAAGCTCAATGAAGGGGGCCAGGTCTCACAGCATGTGTTGAAGATGATATGACTGATAGAGAGACTTGGTTTAATTGGAACGTAGCTGCAAAAGAATGTCGCTACCACCCTCATCCTGAATGGAACGAAGGCGAGTTTGCCGGAGCTGCACAACATGCTCAAGACATTTGAGTCTTCCACTTCCAAAGGCAAAACTGTGTTCATGGTGAGCTCTACTAGCCGACCCAAGCCGAAAGGTAAGGAATGGCAGAAGAAGAAGGGCAAAGCAGTCGATGCGCCCTCAGCTATAAAGCCTAAGGGAGGTGTGAAGAAGAAGAATGTGAATCCGGCTAAGGATGTATGCCTCAACTGCAACAAGAAGGGGCATTGGAAGAAGGACTGCACTGCACCAGGAGGAGGAAAAGCACCAGGTGTTTCTACCTCTGGTGGACAAGGTATGTACGTCATTGAAATAAATATGTCTATAAATAACTCTCATTCCTGGGTATTGGATACCACTCGTGGCTCACACATTTACCAATGTGCAGGGGATAACTGATATCAGGAAGGTTGGACCAAGAGAGGTGGACCTACGCGTTAGAAATGGAGCACGAGTGGATGATAAGCGCGTAGGAACTTATAGATTAAATTTGCCTTCTGGCTATTGTCTAGTGTTAAATGATTGTTACTATGTACCCTCGTTAATGAGGAATATCATTTCTATCCCTGTTTTGGACATGAAGGGTTTTTCCTCATATATTTATAATGACAGTCAAGTACTGTCTTTTGATAATGTTATATATGGAACTGCTCCTATTGTGGATGGATTATATACACTAAACTGTAGTCGAGAAATATTCAATGTACAAAACAAACGAGCTAAGATAAGTAATAGAAACTCTACCTACCTATGACATTGCAGACTTGGTCATATCAACGAATCAATGATAACAAGGTTGAGAAAGTTAGGCTACCTTGAACTATTTGACTTGGAGTCTTATGGTAATTGCGAATCTTGCTATAGAGGAAAGATGACCAATAAGCCACTTTCTTGGAAAGGTGTGCGAGCCAAGGAGGTGCTTGAGTTGGTCCATACTGATGTATGTGGGCCATTTTCGACTCAAGATAAAGGAGGTTTCCCATACTTCATCACTTTTACTGACGACTTCACACGGTATGTATATGTGTATCTTATGAGACATAAATCTGAGGCTTTTGAGAAGTTCAAAGAGTACAAGTTGGAAGTAGAGGAGCAACTTGCAACGAGTATCAAGACCATTCGATTGGATCGAGGAGGTGAATACTTGAGCAAGGATTTTCTAGATTACTTAAAGCTACATGGAGTCCAATCAGAGTGGACACCTCATGGAACACCCCAGATGAATGGTGTTGCCAAATGGAGAAACCGAACCTTATTAGATATGGTTTGATCCATGATGAGCTTCTCAGCTCTACTGACATACCTTTGGGGACATGCTATACAAACCTCAATATATGTTCTGAACAGGCTTCCTTCTAAGTCACTAGAAAAGACACCCTATGAGATATGGTGTGGCAAGAAGCCAGCTCTTAAATATATGAGACCCTGGGGTGCCCTGCATATGTTAAGAAGATGCTCACTGACAAGTTGGAATCCAAAAGTGAGAAATGTTACTTCGTTGGGTATCCAAAGGAAACTAAGGGATACTACTTCTATCTTCCTGGAGAACATAAGATCATTGTTTCCAGGAACACAACTTTCCTTAAAGAAGAATATGTCTACAAGGAACATAGTTGCACAGAGATAGAACTTGAAGAAATTCAAGAATCGCAAGATAACATAGATGTTGAATCCTTGCCGAATGACCAAGGCAGGAATTCAGTGAGAGTATTTGGCGAAGATTGGGCACTTCAAGTACTCCCTTCGGCCAGTGGGAGTGTTACGAAGAACAATGCAGAAATGCAAGATCCTCCTACACAGCCTTTGGGAGTAGATGCAATGGTTGCACCTCCTCCAATTTAGGAAATACATGAAAATGATATTCCTGAAAGCTCTCAAGTTAGTGGATTATCCAACACACAAGAACCCTCTAACAGTCAGAACATACCAAGCACTGAACTGCAAAATAATCAACTCCGTAGGTCCACTAGGACTCATCGTCCTCCTAAAAAACTAAATCTACTTATGGAAACACACAGTGAGATAGATATTCTCGATAACGATGAGCCTACAACCTGTAGTGAAGCAATATTGGACATTGATTCGAAGAGATGGCAAGAAGCCATGAAATCTGAGATGGAATCTATGTACATCAATTAAGCGTGGAACTTGGTTGATTTGCCAGCTGGGATTAAACCCACATGATGCAAATGGGTCTTTAAGAAGAAGATCGATGCATTTGGAAATGTACAGACTTATAAAGCAAGGTTGGTGGCTAAAGGTTATAATCAACGGCCTGGGGTTGATTATGATAAAACCTTTTCACCTGTTGCTAAGATTAAGTCCATTCGGATTTTGCTTGCAATAGCTGCATATTATGACTATGACATTTGGCAGATGGATGTCAAAACTGCTTTCCTCAATGGTAATCTAGTTGAGGAGGTCCTCATATATGAAACAACCTGTGGGTTTTTCGCTTGAGTCCAAACCAAATGTTGTATGCAAGCTAAAAAAGTCTATTTATAGGCTTAAGCAAGCCTCGAGGAGTTTGAACATTTGCTTTGAGAAGGCTATCAAGTCATTTGATTTCTTCAAAAGCAAAGAGGATCCCTATGTTTATAGTAAACACAAGGATGTGAGTATTTCCTTCATTATTATATATGTAGATGACATATTGATAATGAGAGACAATAAGACTCTCCTGCAGTCAGTCAAGATATGGTTATCCAGTACCTTCATGATGAAGGATTTAGGTAAATCCTGCTACATTCTGGGAATTAGGATCTATAGAGATAGACTCAATAGATTGTTGGGCCTGTCACAGTCAGTCTACATAGACAAAGTGCTTAGACGTTTTTTAATGGAAAATTCCAAGAAAGATGGCCTATTTATGGGACAAGACATCAAGTTATCTAAGAAGGATAGTCCTTCTAATACTATAGAACTTGAACGCATGAAGAGGATCACATATGCTTCGGCTATAGGATCGATCATATATGTCATGACTTGTACAAGGCTAGATGTGGCCTTTGCACTTAGTATGACTTGCAAATTCTAGCAGAATCCCGGGGAAGAACACTGGAAAGCAGTCAACAATATTCTTAAGTATCTTAGACGAACTAAATATTACTTTTTAGTCTACGGTGGGGAAGAAAAACTAGCTGCTATTGGGTACACTGATGCTAACTTCCAGACGGATCTTGATGACTTCAAATCTCAGTCTGGTACACGTTCATTTTCAATGGTGGAGCAGTGAGTTGTAAAGGTTCCAAACAAGCTACAATTGCTGATTCGATAACAGAAGCTGAGTACATTGCTGGATCGGAAGCTGGTAAAGAAGTTGTCGCAATTTCTGAGTTCCTGAAGGAACTAAGGGTAGTTCCGAGTGCCAGTTGTCCAATAACTATTTATTGTGACAACACTGGTGCGATTGCACAGGCTAAGGAACCAATATCAACAAACAGAAACAAACATGTACCAAGGAAGTACCACATACTCAGGGAGATGGTGGAGACTGAAAAGATTAGACTATGTTCCCACAGATGATAATCTAGCTGACCCATTCACTAAACCATTAAACTTAGTCAAGCATAATGGTTATTTTGAGAATATATGCATTAGATATGTTGGAGATTGACTCTAGGCCAAGTGGGAGATTGAAAGTATATTTATGTCCTAGAGACAATCTGTATTAGGACAAATGTACTTATCGTATTATTATTAATGGAGATTAATATTTTGGCATTTGCAATTATTGAATTATTAGTTGATTGTTTATAATATTCTATAATATGCATCCCTAGAGGTTACGTTATTATTAATAAAGTGAGATATTAATATTATAACGTAACTCTTAAAATAGCCCCGACTAATGATCATCAAGAATAGGATATCGATGATATGTGATAAGTCGACATGTGGTCTGCATCACTTTCTTAGAGGATGTAGTATGTCTCACCTGCTACGAGTAATGGCTACTCGTGATGGACACATAAATACTTTGAAAGTATTGGTATACCCGCTGATAAACTGTTTGTTATACATGTCTAAAGTATAATCAGCGTGTGGAAGATAGAAGTCCTTAGACTTGAGGTCAATACACACCTTGTCTGCATAGTAATATACTTTGATCATGTCTTAAGCTCAAATGCCTTATAGGTTGAGATACGACTTGTATTGGGTACATTACGATGTGGATTAAAGGTGGTAATTGAGCCAAAATTAGGATTCATTCCTCGAATGTACATTCGAGAGAACACTCAGCTTCTCATTGATATTGGGTTGACTAAGTCGTTGGCCAACGCAATAGACATATCTAGTATATGGTCTTGTTGTCAACCAATATAGATGAGATATAATGATCAAGCCATTTGGATAGACACTTGGCAAATCCTAAGCTTGATCGAGTGTATCGTGAATGAAAGGATTTTATCTTACCACATAGAGGTTAAGTTTACTAGATTCATGTAAACGTACTTCACATATTGAGTTCGTCTTGCGGCGCTGTCTAGGAGTTCCGCGTAGACCTTAATTTGATTAGTGTCAATATGAGAAGGCCTGTAGGGTCACACTATGTCGATTGTCCTTTCGATCTAAGGATGTATTGAGAGATTATTAAATATTCGATTTAGAATCGAGATATTTAAATGAATGATGATTGTTTTAATTAAGTCAAAATTGGATTTTGGATTTAATTAAGAATGTGTTGAAATTTTTTTGGGCCAGGCCCAAGGTCAAACCGGATTAGGGTTTGACCTAATTTTTCACGTATAAATACAGACCTACACTTCATTATTCATTACACTTGATTTTCATATCATTATTCTAAGTCTTAGAGACTCAGAATCAAAACACTCTCTTGAACCTCTGCCGGATTTTCTAGCTTTTCAAAGGAGGAATACATTAAAGCTTGGAGCTTGCAATCGAAAGGGCATTCCCCTGCGCACCAACAGTTGATAAAGATTTCAGATATTGTAAACATGTAAGTACCATTCAATTCTTATGTTTACGATTTTAAATTACCTTATAGTCAAACAGTTCTACGTTTGTTGGTTTAAAATAAATTTTCAATATCCGATGTGTACAACAACCCAACAAAACCCTACATAATACCCTTCGTGAAAGGTGATTAGGCCTCCGGTTACTGATAGCCGCTGCAATTTCATGGATTTAGATAGTTTTTCTGATGTGTTTTATTTACTTGAGAGTCTAGATCTATAGTCCCAACGAGCTAGTTTGTACATAAAAGATTCGCTTTGATTAAATGAATTTTTTTCTGTTTTGACCAAAAAAGTGTCCGATAAATACTAGAAATAATTAAAAGTGAACTTTTAAAAGAACTAAAATTATTCGATACATACTTAAGGGACTATTTTGAACCTAACCTTAAACACAAGGATCATTTTATCATTTTCGGGTAATAAATATAAATTTCAGTTAATTAATTACAAAAATTAGGGGAAGGACAAAAGAAAGTATACTTAGGAAAGAAAGCAGACAGGAAGTAAAACACAACTCTTTCTTTAGTCTACATCTTACTTAATGCTGCAAAAGATCCAAACTTGTTCCATTCTTTGTATTTATACACATTCAAAAATACACATATAATAAACTCCCCCTTTGCAAAAGATCATCTAGCTGCTCTTTGTTTCCTTTTTTGGCGCTTTTTTTTGGTTTCTTTTGAAAGTATGTATACTAAAGCTCTTCTCTTTCTTGAATTTTGAATTGTGGATTTGTTTCCTTTTTGAGTTTTACTTGTTAGTTTGTGATTTATTGGTTTTTTGTGTGTGTGTGGGGGGGGGGGAGGGTTTGGGTTTTGATTTTCTTGAAATTTGGATTTTTTCCCCCTTAATGGTTGGATTTTGGAATTTATGTTTCTTTCTTTTTGGTGGTTTTTTTTTTAGAAGTAACATTTGTATGTATTAAACACAAAACAGTACATCGGTTGTACTGAAACCATATTTACAGTGAGCAAAAGATAGCAAAACCAGTCTACATTTCTAACAGGAACCTAACGTGTCTAAGATAGATATAGTATCCTCTGGGTAAATCTGGTTGCACCAAAAACAGAAAAGCTTAATACAATTAAGTTTGATCATCTTTTTGGTGGGATTTTCATTAGTTCGCTTGTGATTTACTTGGAATTTGGATTCTTGAAAAAATTGGATCTTTTTTTCATTGTGTAATTTGTGTTATGTGATTTTTAGGAGTATTGAAGTGTTTGTTCTTGTGAAGATCTCTTATATTTGATTGATATTGCTCTGTTGATGGTTGGATTGGGATGTAAATGTTGAGGAAATGGAATGAAGTGTGTGTATTATATATTGGGAATTGATTCTGATTTTACTAGTTCATACCATCATTTACTATGTGTGTGTGAGAGAGAGATGATCAGCTAATGATGAGTTTCGACCTTCACCTAACATTTGGAGTATATTGAAATTTGAATCTGGATTTTCTTATGGATTCAATTAAGCATCATATGCTTTATAACAACAACATACCCAGTGTAATCTTACAAGTGTGCTGTGGGGAGGGTAGAGCATACGCAAACCTTACCCCTACCTCGGGAGGTCATCATATGCTTTATAGATTGATGAAAAAAAGCCAAAAACAAAGCAAAATCATTTTCGTGCATAAATATGTCATTTGCACTACATCTGTGCTAAATGTAATAGGGGAACGTACCAGGGGAAGTCCAGTGAATGCTTAAAGATATAATATTTGTATATGTGCTTATTTCTTTTAACAATATGCAGGCATAGTACGGATCTTTCCGTCTATTTTAGTTGTGATTTTGTTTTGTCTTAGTTATCTCGTCTTAATTTTTCCTTGTCAAAATCATGGATTTGATTATAGTTCGTTGGAAGGACGTAATCAATTTTGTATATCATGGCTGGACTATTAAATTTTATGGTGGTTGTGATTTGGTCAGGAGAGATACTTTACTTTCAATTTTCTGAAATTCTGACTACCTTGTAAACTACATTTTTTCATTTGTTTGATGTGTTTTTATGCAGAGGAAGCTTGAGTTTTGGTGATTATTCTGAAGGCCAAACATTAAAAGATTTCTATATGCTTTAGATGCGGCCAAAGAAAATGTCCATGGCTGTCAAGGATGAGAAGAAAATGGCTGTTG
This sequence comes from Anisodus acutangulus, assembly GCA_029783415.1. Taxonomy (NCBI): domain Eukaryota; kingdom Viridiplantae; phylum Streptophyta; class Magnoliopsida; order Solanales; family Solanaceae; genus Anisodus; species Anisodus acutangulus. The sequence goes on along the minus strand of CM056502.1, from coordinate 33,956,898 downwards.
ATTTGGCAGCATGGGCATTCAATATTGTCACTTCAGTTGGAATTATTATTGTCAATAAAACCCTAATGGCTACATATGGTTTCAGCTTTGGTACGTTATGGCACTTGTACTGAAGGTTTATATTTTCCAGTTCTGTTTTTGAAATTTATCTTGCTGACTTTTCCTTTTATTGCATCCACTCATGTAAAATGGTTTGTCGGTGCATGTCTTTTTTGTTTCTGTTTCGACGAGGGTCAAAATTTTGGTTCTAATGGACGTGAAATTTGAAGTCTGATCACTTCAAAAGAAATCTGTTTTTCCAGTATTCATGTGGCAAATGTGCACAAACGTCTTTACTGTGGCTGGCATTTTCGTCTAGCATCTCTTATTCATTTTCTTTTTAATGAACCAGCACCGAAAAAAGTGGTGTAGGAAGATATAAAAGGTACTGCGTAGATTCCTACTTATCCTCTATACCATTTACAATGTTCAAATTCTGAAGGCATTTGAACTTAACAAGAGATATATGATCATCTTTATCATCAAAGCATTTATGATTTCTATCTATCCATATTGGCGATAATATGCACAATGAAATATTTCTCCCAACTTGTCTCAGCTTTTTCTTCTCTTCTTGACCCTGCCAACTGAAGATATCCTTCACTCCTATCGGCATGACTGGCCACCAAAGTATATTTAAGAACACACACCAAATCTCTAGCATCCCTTATTCTAGTTGTTTATTTGCCCTTTGGGACTAGGATGTTTTCCCCTATGGCGTCTTGAACATCTTTCTACTTTGTCATAGTGATCACCATGAATAAGAAAAACTAGACTAAATGGTGGCTAATCTGGAAATCTTGCTTTAATGTTAGTAATATTCATGCTGCTTAGTTAATAGTGGATTCGGAAAATTTTGATTCTAACTTGCCAGCTGTTACATTGTTTTTTCTACTAAAGAAATATGGATTTCCTTTCCTCTTCTTAGTTCTCAATGTTCCAGCTTTCTCATTCAAACTACTGTTCAACTTGGCTGTTGCTTTTGCTGTTTTTACGTGGTTACCCGACTAATGTTTGGATTTCTAGAGACTAAGCAATTTTATAAGCCATTTAGACGAACTATTTAAATGAATTTCTCAGTATCTAGTTTTTATAATTTGGAGTTAATAGATTAAGATAATCTTTGAATTAAAAGCATAGTTTCTTTATGAACTAGTTTTATATTAATCTTACTAATCGTTCGCAAGCTTTTAGAAAGAAGTAGCTTGATATTTCTTTTGTTATCCTAACTTTTTCCTATTGTTCCGTCCAATTTGCAGCGACAACCTTAACTGGTATGCACTTTGCTACAACAACATTAATGACCTTTTTTCTTAAATGGCTCGGGCATATCCAGAATTCCCAACTTCCGTGGTCTGAACGATTGAAATTTGTTCTGTTTGCAAACTTCTCTATCGTTGGAATGAACGTGAGTTTAATGTGGAACTCCGTCGGATTCTATCAGGTCAGTGTGAAGAATCATCAGACATGTATGCTCTACTTGTCTTGAATTTTAAACTCACGCCTCTTTTCCTCTTGAACTCACATCAGATTGCAAAGCTAAGTATGATACCGGTGTCGTGCCTTTTGGAAATTGTGCTGGACAACGTGCGATACTCAAGGGACACCAAATTAAGCATTTTGTTGGTCCTACTAGGCGTTGCAATCTGTACTGTTACCGATGTAAGTGTCAATGCAAAGGGTTTTATCGCTGCCTTCATCGCCGTCTGGAGTACTGCCCTGCAACAATATGTAAGTTATTAATACAAAATCTTTGGTTTACTAAGCCTTTGCTTATGTCAATGTAACTGGCTTTTTTTGTGATATATATATATATATATATATATATTATATAGAACCAGATTTTCTGGTAAATCTGCTACCCCATTTCTGTTAGGGCTCTTTTCATTTTTGGCCTGTCTGCCGTAATTAATAAAGGGCGCTAGCCAAAATATACATTGATTTTGTATATTATACGTATATTTAGATGTATATTTTGTGTATACATTATGTATATTATATGTATATTTATACTTAACATACAAAACCTATAAATTTGCTGGCTATTATTCTTTTGAACAGCCTGAAAGAAATAATCCCTTGATTATTTTCATTAATTGAAAGAGTATATATATAATTTACATATTTCCATAATAGGAGAATCCTATTCCTATTCTACTCCTAAAATCTAATTCTACTTGGACACTAACTATACAATTATGGTAATACAATTATTATGGTAAGTGTACAATACTAGTTACACTACAACATTACCTAAACTAGGAGACAAACATTACCTAAACTAGGAGACAAACATTACCTACACTATAGACCATATACACTGTCAAAGTAGCCAAACCGAGAGCCAATATACATAGGATATACACGTGTATATCGTGTATATCCTATGGATATCTAACACACCCCCGCAGTCATAGCGGGAGGTCTTCGAACGCTGAGACTGTTCCTAAAATATTCAAAAAGGACCGAGGGAAGACCCTTTGTAAAGATGTCGGCAATTTGATACCTGGACGGGACATGGCAGACGCGTACTTGACCACGAGCAACCTTTTCGCGAACAAAGTGAATGCTCATCTCGATATGTTTAGTGCGCTGGTGCTGAACCGGATTACCAGAAAGGTAGATGACACTAACATTATCACAATAAACCAATGTCGCCTTCTGAATAGGACAATGAAGTTCTAACAGTAAATTACGTAACCAACATGATTCCGAGACCACATTAGCTACCCCTCTATACTCGGCCTCGGCACTAGATCGGGATAAAGTTGACTGACGTTTGGCAGACCATGAGACCAAATTATTGCAAAGAAACATACAATAGCCAGACGTAGACCATCTGGTGTCCGGACAGCCACCCCAATCAACATCTGTATACGAGAGAAGTATGGACGTCGATGAAGGATATAAATGCAAGCCATAGTCAAGTGTACCCTGAATATAACGAATGATTCGTTTGAGCGCATTCATGTGCTCAACCCTAGGATCATGCATAAACAAACACATCTGTTGGACGGCATACGTAATATTTGGTCTCGTGAATGTGAGATACTGAAGGGCCCCTGCAAGACTGCGATAGCGGGTCGGGTCCTCGTATGGTGCGCCGACCGCAGCACCCAATTTGGGTTTAGTATCAACGGGAGTGAAAGTGGACTTACAGGATGACATTCCAGCCTCAATGATCTCGGCTGCATACTTCCTCTGTGACAAGAACAATACACCTGCGTGACGAGTGACAGCAATCCCCAAAAAATAACTCAAGGGCCCCAAGTCTTTCATAGCAAACTCAGAACTGAGCACTGTCATGATCGACTGGCGTAAGGCATCGGAAGAGGCAGTCAAGATAATATCATCCACATACAAAAGTATATAAGCCAAAGACGACCCACGCCGATAAATGAACAGAGAATTATCCGACCTGGTGTGAGTGAACCCAATAGTGGAAACATAGTCAACAAGCCTCTTATACCAGGCCCGTGGAGACTGCTTAAGCCCATACAAGGACTTCTTCAATAAACAGACATGGTGAGGATATTTGGGACCCAAGGGCTGATGCATATAAACTGTATCCTTGAGATCACCGTGTAAGAAATCATTCTTCACATCTAACTGATAAATGAGCCATGCTTTCGAAAGAGCCAAGCTGAGCACAGTGCGAATGGTAGTCGGTTTGACCATCGGACTAAACGTCTCTCCACAATCCACACCAACCTGCTGAGTCTTACCATCACCTACAAGCCGCTCCTTATGCCTTGCAAATGAACCGTCTGAATTGTCCTTATGAGCAAAAATCTACATAGACCTAAAATATTAATACCAGATGGACGGGGCACCAACTCTCACGTCTTATTATCAATAAGAGCATTATATTCATCGGTCATTGCAATTTTCCAATTCGGGTCATTTAATGCAGACACAGGATTACGAGGTAAGGGTGATTTAAGAGCATTATAATGTAAATTAAAATGCCTTTTTGATTTAAAAATACCCCGTTGACTACGAGTGACTAGTCTATGACTCGGGGAAGAATTGGGCGGATTTTGGGAATTTTCTGGACTCGGCGGATTGGCGGCGAGCGGTGGGCTCTTGGCCCCAACTCAATAGCGTAAGCAAATGGCGGATCACGAGGCTGGACCAGTTCTAGTATTGGTGGGTAGCCCAATTCTTTGAAATTGGCCCGATGTGGCAAACCTGAGAGGGCTGCGACGGACCAGTGGGCCCGCTGGAGGATTTGGGGTGCGGGATATGTCCAAAAAATGGTGAATAATATATGGGGATATATCATCATCCAAAAAATTATACGAACTGGGCACGGGATTACTAACCTTAGAAAATGAAAACTGGGATTCATCAAAAATTACATGGTGACTAATGATGATTTTATTAGAGGATAAATCAAAACATTTGTAACCACGATGATTAGATGGAAACCCCAAAAACACACACGGAATAGACCGGGCCTGAAGTTTGTTAATTGTGGTGAACGGAAATAACGGATAACATAAGAACCCATAGATCCTAAGATATGAATACGAATGAATCTTATTGTATAAAATTAGAAGGGGGAGGAATATGTCAAACCTTTGGAAGGAAGAATGTTTAGGAGATATGTAGTCATTTGTAGAGCATGATGCTAATAAGACGGGGATACGGAAGCACGAATCAATAAAGTGCGGACAATGTTATTAATGGTACGAATTTTGCGTTCGGCCCCATTTTGTGAAGACGTATGCGGGCAAGAAAAATGAAAATTGATCACATTAGTTGCACAAAATTCCCGAAATACCCCGTTGTCATATTCTCTGCCATTATCACATTGAATATTTTTTATTTCTCGTTCGAATTGGGTTCAATGAAAGATCTAAATTTTAAGATGGAAAAAACTTGAGATTTTTTCGCTATCGGAAAAGTTCATAAAAATTTAGAATAATCATCCAAAAAGAGAACATAATATCGATGACACAAAGAACTAAAAACAGGAGATGTCCATAAGTCGCTATGAATAATATCAAATAACATTAAAGTATGAGAATTAGAGTCTACAAACGACAATCTAACAATTTTTCTTAAAGAACAAGAATGACAATTTGGAGTACTACGCGTGCCCTTACATGAAATAAAATTATTTTTATCTAAGGATGACAAAATAGACGACCCCGGATGACTAAGATGAGCATGCCACAAGGAAGGAGCAAGGGTTGCAAACGCTGACAGCAAGGCTTGACTCGATAGATCGGAATTTGGTGTGATAGGATAAAGATCTCCCCTACTATCACACCTCATGAGTGGACTCCCCGTCTTGAAATCCTTTACAGAGAAATCAAATGGATCAAATTCAATAGAAACAGAATTGTCAGTGGTGAATTTACGGACATACATTAAGTTTTTAATCAATTTGGGGCATGTAGGGTATTTTTCAAGATAAGGGGTGGATTGGGAGGAGACAGTTTTATGACCATAACCACGAATTGGAATAAAATTATCATTACCAACAATTATGTCACGAGGGTTGCTCAAATTGGAATAAGACGAGAGCGTACCTGAATCGGATGTCATGTGAGTAGTGGCACCGGTGTCCATATGCCAATTTGGGTCTGGATGATTTAAACCAAGCGTGTGCATTGCGGCTTCGATGTCGGTATAAGTGGGGGCCACTGCGTGGCGAACTGCTGCGGGGGCGAGGCCCAATGTACCACGCTTTCTGCCTCGGCCCGGAAGAAATTCGATTGGGCCCGCTGCGTATGTTGGGCCTCTCTGCTGCTTGGCGATCCACTTTGCCGGTGGTGCATCACTATTGCCCTTGTTTGGCCCCAAGCGTAGGGCCCGCCCTTGCGAGGCCCAAAACAAGCTGTTATTCTTGGCGCCCCGAGGTACCACCGCCACCACCATCGTTCATTTGCCGCCATTGTTGCCTCCTCGATTCTTGCCATTATTTTTCTTATTTCCTCTCTTTTTGCTGCCACCGTAGTTGCAGTTTTGGCCCGAGTTGTTGGAACCGGTAGGATGAATAGTGGACTCGGTCATCATGACCACGGGACTAGCATCGGTAGCCGCCTTTTTAGCCATGCTTGCTTCTTCGAGTGTAAGCATAGAACGAGTTTGATAAAATTATGGAAGATGATTGCTTTGACGAAGAAGTGTGCCAACACCACTATAGGCCTCGGAGAGGGCTGAAACCATTTGAAGGACCAAACGATCATTCGAAACTGGCGCGCCAACGTTGATGAGTTGGTCTGCCAATTCCTTCAATCTTTTGCAATAAGTCGAAACGTTAGGGAAATCTTCCATATTGACGTGGGAGAAATCCTGCTAAAGAGTAACAGCCCTAGAATTTTGATTATCTTGGAATATATCACATAGTCTATCCTAAGTCGCTTGCGTCGTAGCGTCGGGTTTAATAATCGTTTGCAAAAGGTCTGTAGAAATTGTGGAATATATCCACTGAAGGACGGTGGCGTCAAGAGTCGTCCATAACTTAGGATCATCCTTGCGTCGTGGCACCTCCGTATCCTCAGGAGCTGCGGGGATTATGTGATGGATGACTTGTGCGAGCGTGCGTGAATTTTGAACAGTTCGGCCCACGTCGCATTTTGGACGTTTTCTATTTCAAGAACTAGAGAGATGTTATTCTTGATGTTAGAAACTGTAAGGGCAGGATGAAACGTGTTCCTTGATGTAGACATACTGATAGAACAATATGTGGTTGAGGGATTTGGAAGAAAAATTGGTAGAAAGGATGAATCGTTGGTACGAAATCCGAGATGAAGGGAGCTCGGAACTCGAGGTGGGTGACGGAAGTTGGAGGGTTTTTAGAGAGAAGATTTTAAGACCTACACTTTTGATACCATGAAAGAAATAATCCCTTGATTATTTTTATTAATTGAAAGAGTATATATACAATTTACATATTTTCATAATAGGAGAACTATATTCCTATTCTACTCCTAAAACCTTATTCTACTTGGACACTAACTATATAATTATGGTAATACAATTATTATGTAAGTGTACAATACTAGTTACACTACAACATTACCTAAACTAGGAGACTAAAACATTACCTACACTATAGACCATATACACGGTCAAAGTAGCCAAACCGAGAGCCAACATACATAAGATATACACGTGTATATCGTGTATATCCTATGGATATCTAACACAGTCCAAAAATGTAATTTTCCTTTTGTTGTTTGTATATATGGTCTAATCAATTGCATTTGCTGTCAAGTTAACGTTTTAATTTTTGTTGCTGTCTATACATTCCACTGACTTATTAATGTGGCTGATTTATTTTCCTTCCGATGCAGTATGTACATTATCTTCAGAGTAAATATTCACTGGGATCATTCAACCTGTTGGGGCATACTGCACCAATACAGGCTACATCCCTGCTGTTAACGGGCCCCATTGTAGACTACTGGTTGACTGATAAGAGGGTCGACGCATATAACTATACCTCCATATCACTAGTAAGTACATCAAAGTCCTCTTTAATTGACGTAGTGGAGTTCCGTTATATCATGGTGACATAATACATACCACCTGAGTTTCTTATGCACTTTGAAAGGAGAACATTTCACCATATACAATCCTTGACTTTTTAACACCAAAGCATTTAGGGCTCGTTTGGTTGCTGGTCAGGAGGTGATTTATTCATGTATTAAATCATGCATTACTTTTACCATGTTTGATAGCAATTTTTGCTATGTATAAAATTCAGTACGGTGTTTGGTTAGCAATTTAGAATTCCGCATAACTAATACATGTATAAATTATGAGGAAATCTATGTATTATTTTATGCAGGATAGAAGATGAAATAATTTATAGATGAATAACTAAACCGTGCATTACTAATACATGTATAACTCTAACCAGCAACGAAACGACCCCTTAAAGGTTGAGATTAGTGCATACTAGACTCAATTGTATGTCACCTTTGGTCTTAGTAGTTGCGATTATATTAAATCGGCTGTTTTTTTTCTCATTGCAGTTTTTCATCGTCCTATCATGTACGATAGCAATAGGGACGAATCTCAGCCAATTCATTTGCATTGGAAGATTTACAGCAGTGACATTTCAAGTGCTTGGTCATATGAAGACCATTCTTGTCCTGATTTTGGGTTTCCTCTTCTTTGGGAAAGAAGGACTCAACCTACACGTTGTCTTCGGGATGGGCGTTGCAATCGTTGGCATGATTTGGTACGGCAACGCTTCCTCACAACCCGGTGGAAAAGAGCGGGTCCCACCTCCCACTATCGCCAAACCTGAAAAACACAACCTGTTACTAGCAACTGAACTCGACGAGAAAGTATAGGGAATCATTGACTATTTCATGTTTCTTTTCTTGTTCCATATAGTCAGTCTTTAATTCAACCATATGATTTAATATTTCAGTCTAATATTTCCTCTTCTTTAACAGTGAGATTTTCTTTTCTTTTGGTTTCCCTAATGTATGTCGAAATTTATATGTTAAGACTGCAAAGAGTGTCATTTGATCATTATTTCAAGAAGCAATGTACCTTTGATCCCTCACTCCGTTTAGATATATATGAGCACGTTCATTTTATAGCTTGTTTTCTGTGTTATATTATGAAAGACAAAATATATTATGAAACATGTTACCCATTCTTTGAAGGATACACCTATTTATTGTGAAAAGGTGTCATCCAATCTTAAGGGGTATATCCATTCATGAAAATGTGTATTTCACTTGCTATAAATACCCATTTCTTTGCATAATTTTAAGTACATCAAATTTAGATCCTTAGGTTCTTTATCATTTCATTTTCTCCGAGAGTCCATTTTATTTCTTATTCTGAATTCCTACAAAAGCAGTTGAAAGATTAAAAGGGTTCTCCGAAACTTCTATTTAAGTGCACATTAGAAGATTCCTGAGTGGTTCATTGTATCTTGGGAGTAGAACATCATTTTTGCTATTTGTAGTGGGGTAGCGACGGAAATCTACTCTGAAGACAGCATCATCCATAGCGTGCCTTGAACCAATTTTTTCCATTTTCAACTCTGTCTTATCTTTGTTATTATTACTATATTTTATTTGTCTCTTATTTGTTCTTAATGTGATCATCTCTAACATTTTTCCAACAACATTTAATTGCGATATTCACTTAATGTAATATTGCTCAATGAATGCTACTGTAACATGTTTGGTAAAGGGATGCAGCTAGGAATACTTTAAATATGAGATTCTTGCAATTTTATTGTTGTAATGTAATTTGTGGTCCTTTTTCTGCTTAAATTACCAGGATGCATGAATTTGAGAAGTGATGGAAATAGCTAAAATGTATGAGAGTCTCATTCAATTTATACTCTTGGAAGCGGTGCTTTCATGCAAAAAGTAATTTGGTGATTAATGCTGGCATTCAATGGTTCCTCTTCATTTTTCTAGCAGAACACACTCTCCTCCTCAATAAAGTTGGAAGAATTGTTATGTGAAGTAACATTAGATATATTATTTATAGCAGTGTTATATTGACCTCAAATAACATGTAATTCTTCGTAACAAATTTGATATACTAATCTAGAAAATAGAATAACAACTTATTATAACCAGTTAAATTAGTGTTAATTCCCCCCCCCCCCCCCCCATATATATAACTTAAATTCAGGTTGAGCAGCAACTTGGATTGGACAAGATATTAGTGTGCTTATAGGATATAAATGTTATTTATTTTTATAATAGCCTCTTGCAGAAATACAGAATAAGGCTACGTACAATAGACATTTGTGGTCCTGCCCTTCCTCGGACCATGCGCATAGCGGGAGCTTAGTGCACCGGACTGCCTTTTGTATTTGTATATAGGCCATCATTAGGCAGAGAACAATTCTTTGTAAGAAAGACATGTTAAGTTGGATGATCCAAGCCCAAATAGAAAATCAAAATAACAAAATTCAGTTTCAGCTTAAACAAGTGAGCTAATTCAGGGCAAAATCCTCCATTCAATTGGACCTGAATACTAATTGGCCCATTAGTTTTGCATCATTCTGTTTCCTAACCAGATGTTAGTCAATTATTGAGTCCATACATGCAACGCACACGGGAAGTGTATGGATATCCGATTATAATGTTGCCATTTAATTTGTGTTCACCTTTTAAATTATGTTTGCACTTGTATTCATTTCAGATAATTTTAGACTGAGTCGAAGTTAGTCTTGACAGAGTTTAACTTCAGATCCAATGTCTAAAATTTCATTTGCTTGAATTTTCAATCATGTGTGGTTGAAGTTAAGTTGTTTTATTCTATCTAAAATTTATGCACATATAGCTGAAGTTCAAGCAAAAAAGACTCAAATCGGGCAAAAATAACTAAACTTCAGTTATATATGGCTGAAGTTCATGTAAAAATAACTAAAGTCCAACCATTTTTACCTTAACTTCATATAGAAATGCAAGAATTTCACTCAATATAACTTCAAATATTTTGTGTAATGTTTGATTTTGTTAAGTCTAACTTTGATATCACGTGTTTGAAGTGTATATGTGTAATTTTTTTTAAAAAAAATAGGTATAAATTAAATGACGATGTAAAAACAGATTGCCCTGTAAAACCTTTACAATACGCACAAGGGGTTAGCGAAAGAAAGATCAATCATTCTATTTACTTTTAAAATATGCGATTTTTTTGCTAGAGAACTATACAATCATCAAATCTTCTTTATCAAAATTCAAAATTGCATACGTAACAAAAAAACAAGATTATAGATGAGTTCAAGCAATAACAACAACGTGTAATCCCACAAATAGGGGCGAATTTAATGGGGTCAGGGTATTCACCCGAACATTCTGGGCAAAAAATTACAGTGTATATATATGATAAATTTTATGTATTTATGTATATATATTAACTTTTGAACACCCTAAACAAATGTTCAAGCGGTCCAGGCTATTCAAAATTGTCTTTAACATTCCTACGTTCGATTCTCAAGGACAATATTATTTTTTATATTTAGCTTTTGTTGTTTTTGAACCCCCTAAGTAAAATTTTTGGATCCGCCACTGCACACAAAGTGGAATTTGGAAAGAGTAGAAAGTATGTAGACCTTAACTCTACTTTTGTGGGATAGATATGTTATTTTCGATAGAATAATTTCAAGCAATAGAATACCAATATACAAGTTGGAAAAAATTGGAGTTGAAACTATGACCTGAAGGCCAAAATTATAAATGCAATACTAAGGTCTTGATTAGTTCAAACTTCAAACTTCAAACTATAAAAATGATTTGTAAAATTTAAAATTACATCAATTTGGGCCATATGATTGCGTATTTGCGTTGGGCTTGCGTTACTCTAGGTGTAAGCTTTTGGCCATTTCTTGCATAAATATAAGAGAAATTAATATAAATAATTGTTCACTAAAATAAAAGACAACAAATATATATTTTTTGTACGTTAATGTATGATATATATAAAATATATATTTTTCTATATATTTAGCTAGCAAATAAAATTATTTTTGCGCAACCCGCCAAATGCATATCTTGCCCTAAATTTTATCAGTACATAGTTATTGGACTTATCTTCTTTCTATTTCAGGAGGACTGATGTAATAAGTCACTGACAATTTGACGACACTGAATGATGTATAGACTGAGCCAACCTTATCTTTTCTTTTATTTTTAAATCATTTTTTTCATTTTCCTTGAAACAAATTGTTTTATTTAATTAAAGATAAAACGATCAACTGACAATAAAAAGTTAGTCTACTTCTTACATCAAAAAGGAAATACAACATACTGCTTAGACTTAGTGTTGAAAATTTACTAATATGAAATTAAGTTTATTCCATTATTTATGACTCAAATAATTGCGGCCCCGCACATCGAAAATATCATTTTCACACACATGCATTTTTAGTGCCAAGTATCGTAAATTTCGCTAATGAAAGAGATATTGGTACGTAAGTGAAATGTTTGAGACATAGAATGATGGATGGTTATTGGATAAATAACAAGTGTTCCATATCGGTAAATGAAAAAAGGATTGTGCGAGGTGTAAGATGGAACGGGTACGAAAAAGGGCCGCAGAGCTAAGAAGGGCCGCGGCGCCTCCCGGACTGGGCCGTGGCGCTAATTTGTTGTTTGGCATTCTGGAGCCGCGGTGCTTCCTAGGCAGTGTTTGCTCGACGGAATCCCAACGCTTTGGCTGTTGAGGGAGTTTTAATGGCATTGAATCCACCCAATAATGGTCATTACTTGGACCATTATGTTGCTGCATTACTTGTGTGTTAAATGTCATCCATTACATGGCAATTGATTGCCATTATGGGGCATGCCATGTTGCACACCTATAAATTAAGGCCTTTGGCTCAATTTTATAGATGACCATGAACACAATATACATATAAGTATACAACACCACAAAGAGATCAGATTTCCTAATAACAATCCTTCTCTTATCAATCTTCATTGTTCGTATTCTTCGCTGAGATCATTTGTGTAGGCTTTGCACACTTGATAGTTTGTTGTTTCATCTTGGGAGACTATTGTTCACACTTCCGTAAAGCCTATATACGGGGACAATCTTGTCTTAAAGACAGAAAGCCATCTCTCGACTCAGCCGGTGGTGTTGTGACTATATAATTGGTTGCTAAGTGTTTCAGGTGTGAACTACAATCTCAAAGGACTCTGACCGTTCGGATTCTCAGCAGATCTACAAACCACAAGTGTAGCAGTTCATGTTCTTGTATTTTCGATTATAAGATCCATAATTGAAGTTCCAATTCAAGATCAAGATATTGACAACTTGTTGTTGTATTCTTTGTTGTTTATCCTTTCGATCACTGTAATAGTTATTTACTATTCTCGTATGTGCTTTACATATTCCAACACTTAGAGCCGACTAAGCTGCCAAAAATTATTTATTTTGAGAAGTATTTTGTTGAAATAGCTTTTATAAATAATTTATGAAGAAAAGCAGTTTGTATTTCACCAATTAGTTTAAGATAAAAAAAATTCAGTAATTGATAAGCAAATTGTGTTTAGTCAATCTTTTCAAAAAATGTTTTTTGAGTGTTAAATTACTAAAAAGTGTCATGACACATTTTACTATTAAAATATCTGAAATAGAAAAATTATGTATAATATTAATTTATTATGAAAGTCTTTGAATTTACGTGAAAAAGATATAAACTCGTATTCTTTCTAGCAATAACTTTGTCATTTGAGAGAGGGAAAGGAGAAATAGACAAAAGGAAGGACGGATTAAAAAAGAGAGAAGTTAGTTACATTTATAGTTGACAGACTATTTCAAAAGAAAAAGGAAAAGGAAAAAAGAGAAAAAAATAGTAAAAGGAAAAGAAATGTTGAAAACAAAAAGAAACAAGAAGATTTGTATTTAATAGAAAGATATACACATTAAATTAATGAGGGAGAGTTTGGTAAAATTTAAATTTATGATAATAATATTTTTTTCTTGAAAAACATTAATTTTCTGCTTTTGCTTCTGCTTTAGAGAAAAAATAGAAATTTATAGCTTTTTGTCCACCAGAAAAATTACTACGATGCTTATAAAAAATACTTTACTTTTTATTGGCTAAACACGTTAAGTTTGAAAAAGTATGTTTTCTGAAAAAAAAAAAAAAGTGGGTACTTTTGGCCTCCAACGAAATGGGCCAAACAGGTTATAATGCACAAACATACTTGCAAGTAAAAGAATTGATTAAATCCATGAAAATAAGGGAAAGTGCTGAAATAGCTATTTTAAAGCATAGCCGAGGTGCATAAATTTTACAAGTTAAACCGTTTCAAAATCAACTTTAAACACATGAATATTGTTAAGAGTTCCATATGGAAAATTGAATAAAAATTTAGACTTTTTACATGATATTAGAGTCAGATTCATTCCAAGTCTATGTTCACCGATGTTGGGTCCCCAAATTATGTCATCCACTCTTCAGTTAACGGTGTCTGAGCATGCGAGGGAGTGTTAAGAGTA
>CM056502.1:33874221-33942764 GCA_029783415.1 Anisodus acutangulus | reverse complement strand
CGAGCGAAGAACTATATTGTAAAGCTGAAGCTTGCGAGATTGCCATTTGCACTGTTTGCTTTACTCTTGGCCTGGACTAACTGAGAGCAGGAAGTTGATTGACAGACCGAAGACAAGCCCTTTTTACCTAGCTTGGCTGGCATTCGACTGGACTGAGAATTGTGTATATAAGGAAATAAATAAAGGACTTGCTTGCTTGCTACTATCATCGTGTCTCACATATGAAATGAAATGAGAATTTGGATTCTTTATATGAATTTGGACAATCATCCCCTCGTAAGCTAGCTTTTGAGGTTGAGTTACGCTCAAGATCCATTCTTTATCGATATAACGTTTATATGAAGTTTAATATGTGCCTAAAGTCTATCTTTTAATAAAGTACTTAAGAAACTTATCCTTTAAAAAAACAGTACTTAAAGAAAAAAGAAATAAAGTTTGAAGGAAGCTTGAAAATAAGATAGCAATAATTTAGTTAGAGAAATGACAAGATAAGTTTGGTGGAGGCAAAGACACAGGGTTACAGCTGCAAAAGGAGCCCACATTTTTTTAAATTTTGTTACATGCAACAACTAATTTCTAGTGCTTACTGAAATTCAGGGAAAAAGTGAAGTAATCAAACTTAACGTGTTTCTGAATTTTTTCTACTTGTATTATAGAAGCTAGATTTCTAGCCTTCTTTTGCTATTACTACATTCTAATTGGCTTTCTTTTCCATATTTTGTGTACAACATTTTTTATTGTCTTTGTTTCCATGTGTGATCTATAATTCATCATACTCTAAAATTCACTCTTTTACCAGTCTTCCACCACTGTGTTTTCACATCAACAATTACTCCGACTAATTGTGAGTGAATAGAGCACATTTTTGTTAATTGTCTAGTATTTGAAATCTATTTATTCGATTAATTCAGATTTGTAAGTATAAGATTCATTTAAGGGGTAATTGTTTTCCACCCGGAATAATTTTATTCCAATGACTAAAATGTGAATTTTTTAATTAAGAATAGATAAATTATCTCATCAATTCTACCACATTTCTTGATGGTAAATGAGAAAGCACGATTAATCTTAGAGGAGTCAAATGAGTTTTACTTTGTTGAAATCATTTTTAAAAATATCATGATTAATGGTACTTTAATGTAGTTTCTTAATAAGTAAATTTTATTTTTTTTTAAAAAATATTCATATTTACATAAGGATTAATTAGATGCTTTTACGTTCAAACTCCAAACTTCGTTATTCAATTTGAGATGAAAAGTCCATCCGTTTTCGAAAGAATGAAAGGTTTCGGAGCACGACGGTCAAATTTACTATAAATTATATCTTTTTATATTTAAAAATATTTTTAAAAATATATGACAATGTAATGGTAATTTTTTTTAGTAATTACTATATCATTTAAAATGAAATGAATAGACTCAACTTATCTATGATATCTCGAGTAAAGACACCGATTGCGTATGTGAAGACACATATTGTAGGAAAATTTTAGATGCAACTTGAGATTAGACTTAGGGTGTGTTTGGTGGGGAGGAAAACATTTTCCTCAAATATTTTTTAATTTTTTCTTGTTTGTTAGAAAATATGTAAGAACTTCACTTATTGTTTAAGAAAATAATTATTGGAAAGCATTTTCCATGGAAAACACATTTCCCTTCCTACAAAACACACCCTTAAATGAAGTTGGCATTATAGCGTATAAATTTTGTTGGAAATTTACTAATGTGGAATTAAGTATACCTCATTATTTATGACTCAAATAATTGGAGTCCCGCACGTCGGAAACGTCGTTTCCACACACGTGCACACGTAGTGCCAAGTATCGCAAATTTCATTAGTGAAAGAGATATTGGTACGTATGTAATACGTTTGAGACATAGAATAATGGACGGTTATTGGTCAAATGACAAAGTATTCCACGTTGATAAACGAAGGAAGAAGTGTACGAAGTGTAAGATGAAACGAGACGGAAATCGCCGCGGAGCCGTTAAGGGTCGCGGCGCAACACCGTCGGCGCCTCCCAGGCAGCGCCACAATGCTAATTGGGTGGCCAGTCACTGGAGCCGCGACGCTAATTCACAGAGCCGCGGCGCTTCGGAGGCAGAATGCTGCGACGGAAAGTTGGAAAGTTCTCACATTTGGGCTGGTTTTGGAGCATTGAATCTCCATTACTTGGCACATGAATTCAGCCATTATTTGGCTGAATGTAACCCCTCAATAAGTGTCATTACATTGGCTATTGAAGGCCATTAGTTGGCTAGTTGAGGGGTCATCTCCTTACACTATAAATTGAGGCCTTTGGCTCAATTGTTGAACACTACACTTAGAAATATTTACAGAATTTTCTAACATCTTCTTCTTCCTCTCTAGCAAGTTTACTACACTCAAAGTTCTTCAAGAGTAACACTTGAGTTTCCTTTGTTCAATTGTTAAGTTGCTGTTGTGTCTTGAGAAACTATTGTCCGACCACGTAAAAGGAGATATATGGGGGCAATCTTGTCTTAAAGACAGAGTGTCATCACTCGACTCAGCAAATCACACAAGGAGTTTGTTTCATTCTTGATTTCCAGTTTTGTTGTAATCTTTAGTTTATCCTTTCTAGCAATTGTAATATTTACTTACTTCTCGTTCCCTGCAATTGTTGTATCCCACAATTTTAAGACAAGATTGTTGTAAGTACTTAGAAAGATGACTGGAAGAGAACAACTCACTTCTGATTCTGCTCCTGCTGCTGCTACTCAAGGCAACCTATCTGCCTTCCCCACTGCTGCTCAAGGCACACCTAATTTCTTCACTACTGCTCAAGGCTCATCCAACACCTCTCCTGCTGCTTAAGGGAATGTTACAGTTCCTCCACCCACTGGATTCCACCATGAACGCCCAGAAAAGTTCATGGGCTCCAACTTCAAGAGATGGCAGCAGAAGATGCTCTTTCATCTGACTGTTATGGGAATGACTCATTTCCTAACAGAAGATCCTCCACATACTGGAGATGAAATGGACCCTTCGCCTACTGAAACGGATGAAGGGGCCAATGTATCCATGTCATTAATGGCATGAAGATGGTTCTTGATGCATAGAGTCATAGTGATTTCATGTGTAAGAACTATATTTTAAACTGCATGTCAGACCCACTCTACACGGTGTATTGCACCGTAGGCACCGCCAAAGAGTTATGGGAGAAGCTGCAGAAGAAGTACAATGTACAAGATGCCGGTACAAAGAAATTCATCGTTGGGAAATTCCTGAAATTTCAAATGGTGGATAGTAAAACAGTTATGTCCCAAGTCCAGGAATTCCAAATGATTCTACATCACCTGGATTTGGAAGGTATGAAACCAAATGAGCAATTTTTGGTTGCATCACTGATTGAAAAGTTACCTCCCTCGTGGAATGAGTTACTTAAAACTCAAGACAAAAGAGATGCCCTTTGAAGAACTTATTATCAAACTCCAGGTTCAGAAAGATAATAAGAAGGCCTTGCTTAGGGGAAAACAACCCGCTGAGGCAAAGGCAAATATGGTTGAGGCCAAAGGGAACCCAAGCAAGAAGCGCAAGTTCCAGAAAGACGGCAAGACCCAAGCGGCGGAGAAGTTCAAAGAAAACTGTCACCACTATGGGAAACCTGGTCACATGATCAAGGATTGTCGCAAGCTCAAGACCGAGCAACAAGAGAAGGCCAAGGACAAAGTCAAGGCGCATGCTAACGTCGTCAAAGACATACTTCTGGATGACATAATTGAGGAGTTCTCGGCAGTGGTGCTTGAAGCAAACCTTGTTGAGAATCCCATGCAATGGTGGATGGACACGGGTGCTACCAGACACATTTGTTCCAATAGAGATGCCTTCTCCACTTATACACCAGTTACTAACAAGAAGTTGTTCATGGGTAACAACGCTTCCTCTGACGTACTGGGGGTAGGAAAGGTAGTCCTGAAGATGACTTCTGGAAATGAGCTCACTCTGAAGGAGGTAATGCATGTTCCTGAGATTAGGAGAAATTTAATTTCAGGTCATTTATTGGTTAATGCTGGTTTTAGGCTAGTATTTGAGTCCAATAAGTTTGTAATCACCAAGAATGGAACCTTTGTGAGAAGAGGCATTGTCTATGAAGGCCTCTTCAAAGTTAACGACATGTTTGTAATACGTGCAAGCAATAATATTGAAGCTTCTTCTTACTTGCTTGAGTTATATAATTTATGGCATCATAGATTAGGACATGTTAACTACAAGTCTATCCAAAGGTTGGTTAAGTTGGAGTTGTTGCCGTCTATCGACGTAAACCCTCAACATAAGTGTGAGGTGTGCGTAGAGGCAAAACTCACAAAGCTTTATTTTTGATCCGTCGAAAGGAATACCGCTCCTCTAGAACTTATTCACACAGATATATGTGATTTGAAGTTTGCAGAAACTAGGGGAGGGAATAAGTACTTTGTGATATTCATTGATGATAGCACAAAGTATTGTTACCTTTACTTGTTGAAAAGTAAAGATGAAGCCTTTGAAGCGTTCCGACGTTATAAAGCAAAAGTTAAGCATGCAGATTAAATTCATTCATAGCGACAGCGGGGGAGAATACGTAGCGCCATT
Organism: Anisodus acutangulus; assembly: GCA_029783415.1. Lineage (NCBI taxonomy): Eukaryota > Viridiplantae > Streptophyta > Magnoliopsida > Solanales > Solanaceae > Anisodus > Anisodus acutangulus. The sequence goes on along the minus strand of CM056502.1, from coordinate 33,938,174 downwards.
TGAGGAATATTGTGCCCAATCAGGCATTGTTAATCAAACGACGGCTCCATACTCACCTCAGTCGAACGGTGTGGCAGAACGTAAGAACCGCACATTGATTGAAATGATAAATGTTATGCTCATCAATTCTGGTCTTCCCCAAAACATGTAGGAAGAAGCCGTCCTTACCGCTAATACGATTCTTAACAGAGTCCCATATAAGGGTAAGGACAAAACTCCATATGAATCATGGAAGGGAAAGAAACCCACCTATAAATATTTAAATGTGTGAGATTATTTGGTAAAGGTCGAAGTACCCAAGCCAAAGCAGGTCAAGATTGGGCCTAAGACTGTAGATTGTATTTTCATCGGATATGCAAATAATAGTAGTGCTTATCGCTTCTTAGTGCATAAGTTAGATATTCTAGATATCCACGGGGGTACAATCATGGAATCAATGAATGCTCAATTCTTTGAAGATACTTTTCCTAGAAAGGAAAAAGACATAACCTCTCGCAAACGAAGTTATGAACAAAGCTCTCAGGAATCGGGAGTCGTTGACTGCCCGAATCTAGATGGTTCAAATCTACTGGACTTCAAAGTGGCTGAATATCCGAAATCTAGTGTTCCAGATTCTCAGAACTTGGAGACTCCAGAGATGGAACCAAGGTGAAGTAAAAGGGCCAGGAAGGATAAATCCTTTGGTTCTGACTTTGTAGCTTATATGGTTGATGACGAACCAAGGACAATTGCTGAAGCATTGTCAACTCCAGAGGCACGGCTCTGGAAAGAAGCTATTGAGAGTAAAATAGACTCCATCCTGCATAACCATACTTGGGAGTTGGTTGATCTTCCTCCGGGAAATAAACTGTTGGGTTGTAAATAGATATTCAAATGGAAGTATAAAGCAGATGAGTCTATAGATAAGTACAAGATCAGGTTGGTAGTTAAGGGCTATCGAATGAAGGAAGGCCTTGACTATTTTGATACGTACTCCCCAGTGTCTAGGATGACGTCCATACGAGTATTCATTGCGATTGCAGTGTTGCGTGACCTTGAGATACATCAAATGGATATCAAGACAGCCTTCTTAAATGGTGATTTGGAAGAATTAATTTATATGGAACAACCCGAGGGGTATATGGTTCCAGGGCAAGAGAAGAAAGTCTGTCAGCTTGTCAAATCTCTGTACGAGCTGAAATAAGCCCGAAAGCAATGACACAAAAAATTTGATAGTACTCTACTATTGAAGGGTTTCTCCATTAATGAGTGTGACAAATGTGTCTACTTGAAAGGTAATTATGACTCGTTCGTCATGATATGCCTGTACGTAGATGACATGTTGATCATAGGGAGCAGTCCTAGCTTGATTCTAGAGACTAAGAACATGTTGAAATAATGCTTCGACATGAAGGATATGGGTATCACAGATGTCATCTTAGGGATAAAGATCTCTAAGACGTCTGACGGACTGGTCTTAACTCAGTCTTACTATATCGAGGATGTGTTGAGAAAGTTCGAGATGTTTGACAGTTCGCCAATGAAGTCACCAATGGATAGAAATCAAAAGTTTGATAAAAATCGTGGTGCACCCGTATGTCAGGAGCAATATGCACAGGTGATTGAGAGTTTGATGTACATAACAAATTGCACCCGACATGATATTGCTTATGCAGTCAACAAGTTAGCTAGGTTTACTCGTAATCTGAGTAATGATCATTGAAAGGCGTTGAATCTGGTACTACGATACCTGAAATACATGCTAACTTACGGGTTGCATTATTTGAGATATCCAACTGTACTAGAGGGGTACAATGATGCAAACTGGATATCTGATATAGAGAACACCAAGTCCACCAGTGGGTATGTATTTACAATTGGTGGTGGGGCTGTGTCTTGAAAATCCTCTAAGCAAACTTGCATCACCCGATCCATAATGAAATCAAAGTTTATCGCTTTAGACAAAGCATGAGAAGAAGCTGAGTGGCTTCACGACTTCTTAGAGGATGTTCCTTGTTGGAACAAACCCGTACCTTCTGTAATGATCCACTACGACAGTCATTCGGCTCTAGGAAGGGCACATAGTTCTATGTACAACGTCAAGTCTCATCATATTCGACGGAGACATAAGACCGTTAAGCAGTTGATCTCCACGGGTATAATATCCATTGATTACATAAAATCAAAGGATAACATAGCGAATCTACTGACAAAGGGCTTACCCAAATATCAGATGTTCTGCCTGTCTAGGGGAATGGGCTTAAAACCAAGGTATAAGGACCAATATGGTAGTAACCCAACCTTACTGACTTGAGATCCCATGAATTATGTTCAATGGGAAAACTAAGTTGTAAAGGTTCAGTTGAGCGCTTCGGTGGAAGCATGAGCGCTTCGGATAGTGATTTTTGTATAGAAACACTAAATCCAAAGTCGTTCCTGCGATAGACTATAAGTGCTATCTGTAGTGTGGGTAAATGTTAAGTTTTCAAAACCTTTAATGATCCTCACCGGTTGAGGTTAGGTTTGGAGAAACTTTTAATGGTTCCTAACACTTATAAAGTGGGGTATAGTAGGATACCTTGTAGGAGACCACTTATTTAAGTGCGAGAATAGGCCGCCTCAAATGAGTGCACTTAAGAATCCAAGAAGTATCCACGGCCACAACGGAATAAACATTACGAAGAATAGAGTAAGGAAAGTTATTGTGTTGGTACCGTTGACTTGGCTTACACTAAACACTGACGGTTCAAGACATCACGTTCACCACGCAGTAAGTAAGTCTGATGGTATTCAACTATGGATGGTTCAAAGCGGAAGCTACCTATCCAGATGCAACGTCGGTCCGCTGAAGGATTGCTGGAAAAGGCACCATATGAGTGCGCCAAAATCTCTTTCAAGAGGGGATTGTTGGAAATTTACTAATGTGGAATTAAGTATATCCCATTATTTATGACTCAAACAATTGGGGTCCCGCACGTCGAAAACGTCTTTTCCACACACGTGCACACGTAGTGCCAAGTATCGCAAATTTTATTAGTGAAAGAATGGACGGTTATTGGCCAAATGACAAAGTATTCCACGTTGGTAAATGAAGGAAGAAGTGTAAGATGAAACGAGTCAAAAATTGCCGCGGAGCCGTGAAGGGCCGCGACGCTAATTCATAGAGCCGCGGCGCTTCGGAGGCAGAATGCTGCGACGGGAAGTTGGAAAGTTCTCACATTTGGGCTGGTTTTGGAGCATTGAATCTCTATTACTTGGCACATGAATTCAGTCATTATTTGGCTTAATGTAACCCCTCAATAAGTGTCATTACGTTGGCTATTGAAGGCCATTAGTTGGCTAGTTGAGGGGTCATCTCCTTACACTATAAATTGAGGCCTTTGGCTCAATTGTTGAACACTACACTTAGAAATATTTACAGAATTTTCTAACATCTTCTTCTTCCTCTCTAGCAAGTTTACTACACTCAAAGTTCTTCAAGAGTAACACTTGAGTTTCCTTTGCTCAATTGTTAAGTTGCTGTTATATCTTGGGAGACTATTGCCCGACAACGTAAAAGGAGATATACGGGAAATCTTGTCTTAAAGACAGAGTGTCATCACTCGACTCAACAAATCACACAAGGAGTTTGTTTCATTCTTGATTTTCAGTTTTGTTGTAATCTTTAGTTTATCCTTTCTAGCAATTGTAATATTTACTTACTTCTCGTTCCCTGCAATTGTTGTATCCCACAAATTTGACCTGATATTTTGTTGGATGGAAATAAGCTCAATTTGCTCTTGTTTTTTAAATATTAATATGAACAGTACGTTTTGGCATCAAATGTGAACTCACAAGTAACCCAGCAAAGCTATTGCTCACATGTAAAATACCTCGTACGTGTGCTCAATATGCCATAAAATGTTTCAAAAACATTGTAGCTTCCTTGAATTTTCGCAGATATATTTCTATCATAGAAAAAACTAGTTTTATAAAATCGTGAAAGAACAACTAATTAATTAGCTAGAGGTACAAGTTATTTCCTCTTAAAGTATTTTTCATGATAGTTAACTTATATAGGACCTGATTATGTAAATATTTTTCACACCATCAGTGCACAAAACTCATAAAACTATTATATTTGTACGTTTTTTTTTACATACATTTTTCTTAAAAAATACTGACCAGGAATAAAACAAAACAAAAACAGAAGTTTAACTGTATAAGAACAGCTTAAAAGGTTGTGTGAATCTACACAACATTGAAAGTCAAATATTTTAGGTACCCAACTTTTTATTTTTTTATTTTTAACTTTAAACTTCGTCAACAAATTAGTTATCTTGTTTAACAACTTTTCAACATGAGAACTGTTTAAAGAAAAACAAAAAAGTTTTACTTGCTTGTCTTTTACGTTATTTCAAATAAATTCGTGGCAACATGTTCTTCTACTTTTTGTTTCTAGTATAGAAATCCACATATTAGGTAACACGTTTAGTTCTGTTCATCACCAAACGAATTGAACAACATCACAATTATCACAAAAATGATACAGTAATTAAGACTTTTTGAATTTGGTTGTTTTGTCAAAGTATTAGGCAATAACAGGAGACCGAGTGTTGAATTTAGAAAGAGACGAAAAAAGTTTAGAAAAGAAGAGACAAGAATATCGAATTTACTATATAGTCTATCGTGACAAAGTTGGAGTAACTGGTAAAATTGCTGACATGTGATCAGGAGGTCATGAGTTCAAATCGTGGAAATAGCCACTTGCAGAAATGTGAGGTAAGACTGCGTACAATAGACCCTTGTGGTCCGGTCCTTCCCCGAACCCCGCGCATAGCGGGAGCTAAGTGCACCGGGATGCCCTTTTAGTCTATCCTGAATTATGTGACCCCAAAAAATCTAACCACAAGAAATTCTAATGTCGAACTATTATGTTATGTTGGTGTAACGATCCGCCCGATCGTTTAGAGCTAAAGATTCTTATTTGACTATTTTACCCTTCCCGTGATCTTTATGTGGGAATTGGGATGCGCGGGGATGGGTGGCACATATCCAGGTCCATTTATATGAGTTTCGGATAGGGTTGTCCAGTGGGCCGGGTCAACCCGATCCCGACCCGGCCCGCTCAGGCTTGGCCCCCCCAAAAAATGGGATGAAATTATAGGTAGCGGGGTTCGATCTCGGGATGGGACTAGGGCTCGTCCCGATCCCGCCCTCGTCCACCCCCCCTCATCCCCCGCAAAAATAACCGTTGCAACAACGACCAAATTTTGATTTTAGCCGTTGTGCAATGGCTATAACGGCCATTTTTTTCCTCCATCCATTATTATTTATTTTTAACTCCTAAGTTAGTATATTTACACTTTAACCTTATTTCTCAACTATAAATACTTCATTTTTCTCTTCAATCTTCCTACCATCTCTCAATCTATCTCTCTACAAGTCTACATTGCCTACTAAATATTATATTTTATTTGCTTATTTGTATCAAAGTTAACAAATTGGGAGTAAAGTTGGCAACTAGCTTGAGGATCATCCATCGAGCAAAGTTTCAATTTTCAACTTCGATTACACGTCGACGTTTGGTACCTTCGTTCCTTCTTTAAATTATTATTATTACTTAATTTTAATTATCGTACTTAATTTCATTATCTTTAATTATTTATTTATAATGAAACGAATTGAACGTTTTATTTCTGGTAGAGGTACTAGGGGTAACATAGATAAATGTGCATCTTCTAGTAATCCTATTCCTAGTCCCGATGATTTCACTTATATAGATGAAATTGATTTTTTTAATGATATTAATATACCATTAGATAATGAGGTATATTCTGCACAGACTTTAATTTATAAATTGAATTAGACGATAATGTAGATAACACACACACTAGTGCACCTCCACCTTAGGCTCAGACTGAGTCTCAGCTTGAAACTGAAATTGGAATGCCTCATATTCCCCCTAGTATGAGTCGAGGCCCCAAACATCGAAAGTTAAAATCACCTGCATGGGATTTTTTTTATAGGGACAGTGAGAATCAACTAGCTAGATGTACAATTTGTCAAGAAGTTTATAAATTTAAAACCGGAAAAGCTCATGGTGGGACGGGAGGTTTATTGAGACATGTACAAAGCATGCACATAGCTAGGTATAAGGAATATCTGGCTAAAAAATTAGGTGTGTCAATGCCTTCTACGTCGGGACAAGGTTCACATAGTGTCCCCGACCATGTACAAGGTCGAATTAACCCGATGACGGGGGGAATTATATGTCCTAAATATGATAAACACAAAGATAGGAAAAATATAATAAAATTAGTTGCGGTGGAGGGTTTGCCTTTATCATTTTCTTCCTCTCCTAATTTTATTCATTACTGTCACGACCCGACCCGACGGGCCGCGACTAACCGCCCTAATGACGCCATTATACTAACCTGTCACACATAATCCAACTAACCCTTAATGAGTCTGAAATTCGGCAGCATAACGTTGCAATAACAACATATTCCAGGGTAGGCAAGCCGACAAGGCTGCCTTTACCCAAGAATGTACCTGTCTCCTGAGGAGTCACAACTAGCCAATATAACATAACAAGCAAGCCGACAAGGCTGCCACCAGATAGTAACGTATATACATGGGAACACCCCAGCACAGAATACAATAACATGACTGACCAAAACAGAGTCATAACCCTTACATACGTGCAACCCACCATTGTAGACAGACCTCTATAAGAAGAACAACGACATATAGCGGGACAGGGTCCCGTCGTGCCCCTAAATACAAACATAAGTCTAAAAGAGGTTCGGTACCAAAATGACAAAGCTCTGGATCAAAGGAGCTTTCCAACCTGCTGAGTAGGAACCTAGGCCTGAGGTTCACCAAACTGAAAACATGTACCTGCGGGCATGAAACGCAGCCCCCCCCGAGGAAAGGGGGTCAGTACGAAATAATGTACTGAGTATGTAAAACATGAAGCTGTAAAAGAGATCATAAGTAGCCAACAGAAACAGGAGATCAGTATAAAAGTCAGGATCCAAATCCAACCGTGCCATAAACCATAAAAGTCAGTTGTGCCTTATAAAAATGAGAGTCAAGTCAAGAAAACATGAATGCCTGTCCATATACATATATATACCTGTAACGTAACCCGGCCCACTAATGCGGGACTCGGTGGAATAGTATCATAACTCGGCCCATGATGGGACTCGATAAAGCCATATCTCATCTATGGATCCATCCTACGTAACTCGGCCCTCTAGTGAGGGTCTCGGTGAAAAATGCAAGGCTGTGCACGAACGTAACCCGGCCCGGGACTCGGTGAGGTGAAGTAGTAACACTTAGCACGAGTAGATATCACGAGTAACCATATGCAAGTAAAAATTATCATTTGACTCTCAATAAAAACATTATAATAATGTCATAATAAACTCTTTGCTGAAAAATCATAGGCACTTCTCATAACAATCCTCTTTAGGAATTAAACTGTATAAGAATTAAGTACGTCCGCCGTACTTTCATTAAATCATGCCAAAAAGAAAGAAGTAAGGGTTTCACATACCTCTTAGACGAACTAATCAACTCAATATTAGAGTACGTCTCATTTTAGAACTTCAACCTTGTTGTCGAATTTATCTAAGTTCCACGGGTCCTTGTAAGCTCTATGAATGATTATCTACATCATACGGACGAATTACATCACAATCGAATCAACACATTAAAAACAGATTCTTAGGGACATTCTAACGAACACCTTGAACGCGTAGAACCTATATTCCTTCTATATCGAAATCTATGTAAGTAGTGAAACATCCAACTCTCTTAATCCTCCTTCTTATACTACTACAATCTCCAAAACAGTACCACAATTTCACATGCAATCCCAGTAACTCCCAATTACAGCAGTCCTAACGATACCCAACCCAAATTCGCATTTTCGACAATCGTCTTTAGAACCAATAGCAAGAATCAAGTCCAGAACTTGTACAAACTTAGAGAATAAGGAAGATTACCTCTCTTAAATACAACGACGAGTATCGTTGGAAAATCTCTTGCTCGCATCAGCTTCCGACCAATGTAAATGTAACCCAAAATCAATTCGCGCCCGAATCCTTTCGTACTCAAGGTTCTTGTAAAGCTTCTGAGTTTCTAGGCTTGTTCTTGGCTTCGATTCTACTGGAATCAATGCCCAGAACACCTTGAATTTCTCCTTCGCTTGATTATATGAAAGCTCACGGAAATCCCTAATTTTTGGTCGAAATTTCAGAAAACCCATCAACTGAGCTTACTCTTGTTGCTAGAAATGAATTTGGTGGAGGAATTTGGTAGAGATGAAGAGAGCACACTGAAGGATCGATGGTTGAAGAGATGGAGTTGAAGAAATGGAAAAAAAATGGAGAAAGAAGGCCTTATGGGCTGATATCGGTCGATCAGTTTGGGGCTTAGCCACCCCCAAATTGATTATAAGAACACACGTACCAAATCCCACTATAAATTGTCCCCTCCCTAATTAATTAATCCCATAATTAATTAATTATACACATAATTAAATTTCCGATCTCCAATTATTTAAATCCCGACGATTACTAAAATCCTCTTATGTCAATATCATACTTCCCGTAATAAAATACCAGCCTATACTCTCTTCGGGGATACACAATTATTATTAAACTTCGTCGTCACACTTACTAAATCCCAAAATTATTTCGGGATCACGCCCTTTTATATAACGATCTACTTATTAATATACACAAGTACAACAAAAATTTTCCCGGGTCCGGGTCTACTCACCTACGTTATGAGTTCAACCGCTACCCGAAAATACGGGGCGTGACATCCTCCCCCCCCCTTAGAAACATTCGTCCTCGAATGTCGGTACGACATTTCTAACCTTTGACACTATACAAAAAGAATACACAAATTGTCATTCCAATTCATAAAAAAAAAGAGAAGATAAAACACTTATGGATTAATTCAGACTATCTTTTAAACTGTGAGGAGATACATATCAATTTATGACTACTTCTAAAGAATAGACTCAAGTTTCGTATGCAAACCAAAATAACACACATGGTGACTACATTCTTTAAATTCAAACAATAGGTAAAGGAGGTAGAAGGTCCTAATATCTAATTTTAGAGTTCTATACGCAACATAGTTATTTAAAACAATTCACACACCAATACAATTAGCCATGTAGCTATTTTATACTATTGCAGTTGATTCTTTTGTTGCACTGGTTTTGGGCTAGAGTGCAGCAACACAGCTGCTGATTTTTCACTCTGCCCCTGCCCAGAATTTACAGCCACAGCTGCCTCAAAATAAAGGCAGCAACATGTGTTTGTGCAGGGCACAATTTCCACCAAAATGCAGCAGTGATTACAGTAGCAAATAACAGCAAAACAGCAGCCAAATAGCAGTCAACTGGTAGCCAACCAACAGCAGCAAGTGAGCTCAACAACAGTCAGAATATTAGCCAGAAAAATAACTAAAACAACTGCTAAATAACAGCAGAAAGTGAGCTCAAATAACAATCAAAATATCAGCCAGAACAGCAGCTAAATAACAGCAGAAAGTGAGCTCAAATAACAGTCAAAACATCAGCCAGAACAACAGCTAAATAACAACAGAAAATGAGCTCAAATAAAGTCAAAACATCAGCCACAAGTAACTTTAAACAACCACCAAACAACATCTAAATATGGTAGCTAACTGCATCCGAAATTAACAAGTATTTACAGCAACCAGCTCAATATAACAGTGCCATTAAACTATGCAGCACCTAATGGAAAACAGACATTAGTAATCAGAAATTGGAATCACAGACAGCAAGGAACCAGCCTCCTCTCACCAGTAGTAACCAGTCCCCTTTTTGGAACAACAACCACAGCCTTAAAGTATAACCAAACAGTCCTAACATCAACTATAAATGAGGCGAGAATCGCAAAGAATGACTTGCACTAAAGCACAAGAAACCAAAGAACCTTTCAAAGATAGCATCAGCTCTTATAGGGCTATATGTGTAGCAAAAATAACAACCACACATAACCACAAGTTACCTCAAAGACACAACAACCCTTCCCAATTTTTAGCAGTCCAGGGCATCAAGACAACAGGTTGCTGCAACCAATAAATAAGCAGCAACTATAACTCAGAATCCAGTATTTTATGAGCCACATAAATCTTAACAAAGGATGTAGATAACTAGGAGAGCACAATATGCTTGAAAATAGGATATTTGAGACTGAAAAAGAGCAGCAATATCTGTCACAACTGAGGCAACAACATATGTTTAGAGTGCCACAGGGACAGTAGTAGCAGCAGCAAAACAACAGCTAATCAGCATCAACAAGACTAGTCTAAACATGCTAGACATTTCATAAACAAGCTGGCCCTTAGGCAACATAAAAATAAGTAACTAAATGCAACCTACTCTGGTTAGGTATGCAGAAATAGGGCTTAACCATGCTGAGTTTAACAATATTTGAGGCATGACGTTAACTGACATTGTATGTGTACAAGTCTGAAATTAGCACATCATGCTTTGTTTTAACTGCACATGTTAACTTTAAACTACCACAACACCTTCATCCACATATATTCACTTAGGTCAGTTTTATCTAATTAAACAGGCTCCCATACTGTCATATTACCACTACTTTAAGCATAAACAGTCTGCATATTCAGGGGTCAAAATAGATGCATTAAGAGGCTGTATACCAACAGTCCATAGAAGCAAAATACAGGATCTAGGGGAACTTTCTGAATCATCTCTTCAAGACTAGCATGCTGAAATTATCCTAAGCCTATCATTTTAACTTATTGGGAACATATGTCAACTAGCATAGTGGTCTTAAGCTTTTATTCCTAACTTACACATGCACTTAAACTAGGTGGATTGGTTTACACATTGGCAATGATCTCATGGATACATGAATGGGTGCAGAAATACTCTTTTCTAGGTATTCATAACATAACTTCAAAGTTCAGACCACATAAAGTTCAAGTTACAAGAACATAGATACAACAAGTACATACCTAAGAAAACAAATTAGAAACTAAACTTCCTTTTTGACATATCACAACCTCTTGGGTTAGTGTTAAGCTCATAAAGTCCAACAATAAACTAAAATAAGTCCTTTGGTTTAAAAAAAATATTCAAAGTATGCATCCATAGAAGTAACAAGATATTAATAGCACAGACAGGACATCATGTAGTCATAATTGAAGCTAAACATGTCATTGGAGACCACTTTGTAGGCTACATCATTTCAAATTATTGGATACCACATGGAAAAACTATAAACAGTAAGCCGACATATTCTCTAAGCTTATACTCAACCAGGGTTACTATTGTAATTATATGAAAAATGTAATAGAAGCCACACCGGTCTTTTTACTATAACCAATAAGTTATAGGTTACTCCTAACTTTAGGTTAGATTCATATCAAGTCGGAATTGTCTCTAACAACACTAATCACTCCAAGATCGATCCAAACAAGGTTATTATTGCTTAACTTATGCATACAATAGTTTAAAAGTCATTTCATGATTCAACTAAAATTACACCAGACTATACAACAACCTTATCAATCAACATGCAAAATCCATATATTCCTTTGATTAATCCAAATATATAACCATTTATTTAGGCATGCTTAGTCATATCTTCTAACGTACCCCCAAATCAGTAAAGCATGCTCGAAATTTAGGTAATATTCATAATTCACAATCATCACATAGGCTACCCTTTATCAATTCCCATCATAAATAACATCATATAACCTCAACCATATCAACCCACTTAACTCATTCTCTTCTAGTTTTACATTATCATATCAGACGATATAAGAAAAGTTTTGTTAAAAAGGACAACTAATCTTGTTCTTAATTAGTGGCGCTTGTTTTAGGTAGATAATATGACCAAACAACTTACAGATAGCCAAACGAGTTTCCAAAATAATATATTGGTCATCACATTAATTTAAATAACCCATACATGCTAAACTCAACTTCAATCCAACCTGCCAATCCACTTAAATCAAATCTAGGAGTTTCATATATCATTAATATCTTTAAATTAGCAATATTAAGCATTAAATTAACTAGGTAGCTCATACACGACTAGACAAATCTAAAATTAACCTGTGTAGTTGAGTCATGGATTAATTGAACATAGTGTCTAAGAGGTTTAATATACTTCTCAAGCCACTATAGCAACATACCGAAATAATTTGTTCAGTTAACCAGGGGAACCAACCTCATGTCCATGTATTAAGCATACTAAATTAGTACATGTGCTAATGATGGTTTGACCTAACATACTATGGACACCACAGGACCTAAGCAATCCAAGAGGGGTTACAATGGACTAAAACTAGTATACCAATTACTTCAAAGTCATTTAAACGGATCATACAAGGTCAAATAACCCTTAAACTTAACAAGACAACCACTTAACCCACAAATAATCGTCACACAATACTCTAACAGTGTTTTCATCAACTGAACATGCTAGACATTAATAGAGTAGTCACAAATAGCCACAATATTCACATATATTACATAATGCTTGGCATAATATATTCACGGTTTTATAGTTAACTTAAATAAGTAAACCGTCTATTGCAGCAGCAAGTCATTCCTGGAATTATGTAAATACTCAATTTTCCACTCCCTTAAGCAACTATTGACAACATGTTTAGCATACGAGTCTATTCCCTATTTAAGAGATAAAACGCAGGCTTGGGTTATTAGAACATTTTGCATTCTGCATTATGATACGCAAAGACAATTACGGGGGAAATTTTAATCAAACATAAAAGATATCTAGGCAAGTCTAATTAACTGTTTAGAGGTAGTCCTACTGAGCAAAATTGGCGAAGATAGGTCCTAACACAAATGATTTATACTCAACCCACATACTGTACAGGGACATTAACAGACCACCCTAAGAAGTATGACCAAGACAGAATATATTTATACATAACATAGATAGCATAACTCATAAGAAAAGCTGGAACACATCAACTTAAATAGGGTAATATTACAACATATAGAGGACCATCTACTCCTAAGCCCCATCCACAAGTAGGACAACCCGTTAACGACTATCAACTACCTGCTGAACTAATTTCAAGGACTTATCCAGACAACTTGCTCTGGAGACAACAAACCTTATATGTACAATAGTAGCAATTCCAGTTTTTGGCATATCTCATATTCCTTTTCATATAAGTATAAGCATACCAAGGAGTCATCACAACTAATAGAATTCACATATACCATGTACTATAACCCAGATCAAACATAAAATATTTTACTCAAGAAGGACTTGTATATCTAAGGTCTCAACGATTATCTAATATTCTAAGAGTCTCAAATATTCCATGTCCCAAGCTTACATTATTTCTTCCCGTATACGAGTAAGATAGTTTCTCATAACCTCGAATTCGTATTGCCCTTCTGGCGGCTGTCGATTTCTTTGGAGTCATAGATGTAACACATTAATACGTCAAAGAGGGAATAACCTAATAACATAGCTCTATCGCACGATCTTAGAGTAAGAAGAATAGAAACCAATCCTAAATGTCCGGCAGCCTCCTACGTATAAGTATGGTGCACAACATACCCATACGCAAGACTCTACTAGACACGGTCTGTAGATATTCCGAGGACTAACTGCTCTGATACCACTTTTGTCACAGACTCGACCCGACGGGCCGCGACTAACCGCCCTAATGACGTCATTATACTAACCTGTCACACATAATCCAACTAACCCTTAATGAGTCTGAAATCCGGCAGCATAACGTTGCAATAACAACATATGCCAGGGTAGGCAAGCCGACAAGGCTGCCTTTACCCAAGAATGTACCTGTCTCCTGAGGAGTCACAACTAGCCAATATAACATAACAAGCAAGCCGACAAGGCTGCCACCAGATAGTAACGTATATACATGGGAACACCCCAGCACAGAATACAATAACATGACTGACCAAAACAGAGTCATAACCCTTACATACGTGCAACCCACCACTGTCTACAGACCTCTATAAGAAGAACAACAACATATAACGGGACAGGGTCCCGTCGTGCCCCTAAATACAAACATAAGTCTAAAAGAGGTTCGGTACCAAAATGACAAAGCTCTGGATCAAAGGAGCTTTCCAACCTGCTGAGTAGGAACCTAGGCCTGAGGTTCACCAAACTGAAAACATGTACCTGCGGGCATGAAACGCAGCCCCCCCGAGGAAAGGGGGTCAGTACGAAATAATGTACTGAGTATGTAAAACATAAAGCTATAAAAGAGATCATAAGTAGCCAACAGAAACATGAGATCAGTATAAAAGTCAGGATCCAAATCCAACTGTGCCATAAACCATAAAAGTAAGCTGTGCCTTATAAAAATGAACGTCAAGTCAAGAAAACATGAATGCCTGTCCATATACATATATATACCTATAACATAACCCAGCCCACTAATGCGAGACTCGGTGGAATCATATCATAACCCGGCCCATGCTGAGATTCGGTAAAGTCATATCTCATCTATGGTTCCATCCTACTAACCCGGCCCTGTAGTGAGGGTCTCGGTGAAAAATGCAAGGCTGTGCACGAACGTAACCCGGCCCGGGACTCGGTGAGGTGAAGTAGTAACACTTAGCACGAGTAGATATCACGAGTAACCATATGCAAGTAAAAGTTATCATTTGACTCTCAATAAAAACATTATAATAACGTCATAATAAACTCTTTGCTGAAAAATCATAGGCACTTCTCATAACAATCCTCTTTAGGAATTAAACTATATAAGAATTAAGTACGTCCGCCGTACTTTCATTAAATCATGCCAAAAATAAAGAAGTAAGGGTTTCACATACCTCTTCGACGAACTAATCAACTCAATATTAGAGTACGTCTCATTTTAGAACTTCAACCTTGTTGTCAAATTTATCTAAGTTCCACGGGTCCTTGTAAGCTCTATGAATGATTATCTACATCATACGGATGAATTACATCACAATCGAATCAACACATTAAAAATAGATTCTTAGGGACATTCTAACGAACACCTTGAACGCGTAGAACCTATATTCCTTCTATATCGAAATCTATGTAAGTAGTGAAACATCCAACTCTCTTAATCCTCCTTCTTATACTACTACAATCTCCAAAACAGTACCACAATTTCACATGCAATCCCAGTAACTCCCAATTACAGCAGTCCTAACGATACCCAACCCAAATTCGCATTTTCGACAATCGTCTTTAGAACTAATAGCAAGAATCAAGTCCAGAACTTGTACAAACTTAGAGAATAAGGAATATTACCTCTCTTAAATACAACGACGAGTATCATTGGAAAATCGCTTGCTCGCATCAGCTTCCGACCAACAGAAACAGAACCCAAAATCAATTCGCGCCCGAATCCTTTCGTACTCAAGGTTCTTGTAAAGCTTCTGAGTTTCTAGGCTTGTTCTTGGCTTCGATTCTACTGGAATCAATGCCTAGAACACCTTGAATTTCTCCTTCGCTTGATTATATGAAAGCTCACGGAAATTCCCAATTTTTGGTCGAAATTTCAGAAAACCCATCAACTGAGCTTACTCTTGTTGCTAGAAATGAATTTGGTGGAGGAATTTGGTAGAGATGAAGAGAGCACACTGAAGGATCGATCGTTGAAGAGATGGAGTTGAAGAAATGGAAAAAAATGGAGAAAGAAGGTCTTATGTGTTGATATCGGTTGATCGGTTTGGGGCTTAGCCACCCCCCAATTGATTATAAGAACACACGTACCAAATCCCACTATAAATTGTCCCCTCCCTAATTAATTAATCCCACAATTAATTAATTATACACACAATTAAATTTCCGATCTCCAATTATTTAAATCCCGACGATTACTAAAATCCTCTTATGTCAATATCATACTTCCCGTAATAAAATACCAGCCTATACTCTCTTCGGGGATACACAATTATTATTAAACTCCGTCGTCACACTTACTAAATCCCAAAATTATTTCGGGATCACGCCCTTTTATATAACGATCTACTTATTAATATACACAAGTACAACAAAACTTTTCCCGGGTCCGGGTCTACTCACCTACGTTATGAGTTCAACCGCTACCCGAAAATACGGGGCGTTACAATTCCATTAGAGAAACGTATAATCCTGCTTTTAACAGTTTTCCTAAATCAACTGTTATAAGAGACGTTTTTAAATTTGCACACGAATATCAACAGTATTTACGTTATGCATTATATCATTTTAATGGGCAAAGTGACTATCACTTCTGATATAGGTAGTAGTACTAACGGTAATGATTATTTAACCATTACATGCCATTGGATAGATGAGACTTGGTCTATGCAAAAATGTATTTTAACATATAGATATATTGATGATAGGCACACTGGATTATTTATTGCAAGAAATATTCATGAAATTTGTGAATATTATGGAATTATTGATAAAATTATGACTGTTACATTAGATAATGCTACTGCTAATGATTATGCTGTAAAGCTTTTGAAAAATAATTTACTCTATCTTTTCCCGATTTTTTCATATTAGATGTGCATGTCATATTTATAACTTAGTTGTAAAGGATTACCTAAAACTTTTTAAAAACATTCTTGATAAATTATAATTTTCTATAAACTTTATTTTTAAAGGTAATAAAATACAAACACGCAAAGAGTATAAACAAATTTCTCATGATTGTGGACTAGCTTATAGAAAAATTCCAGAAGAAGTTTCGACTAGGTGGAATTCTTTGTATGAACAACCACTTGTTGCTCACGAGTATAAAAGACCTATAACTTATTATTTAACGCTCATAATCAAAGTCCAACGGATATGCTGGTGGATGATGATTGGAAAAAAATTTCAGAAACTTATTGCATTTTTAGAGAATTTTTTTCTAGCTACTAAAGAATTTTCTGGAGTTTATTATCCTACTATTTCAACTATGTTATTTTATATAGCTCTAATATTTTGTTACTTAATGAATACATGAAAAAATGAGCTTACGCTCCAGCTATTAAAAATGTTTATAAAAAAAAAATCCTATTCCCACTATATATTTCATTGGCGTTGTATTAAATTCGACTATAAAAGTAGACGGTTGTAAAACACTTGTTGAAACGATTTATGAAAGCTTAGAAATACTTCCAACAGACCCGACTGAAGAACCAACTAACGAACCAACTAAAGAAGAAGTTATGTCTAGCATACACAATGAATGCAAATATATATATATATATATATATATATATATATATATATATATATATATATATATATATATATAATATAGATGGGGGTGTATTTTTCAATAGGTTTTTTCAAAGGGGGGTGTGAGTATGGTTGTAAGTCCTACTCGGTACTCCCTTCCGGTTGTGAATCTCCTTATGTTAGTCTTTTAGATCAAATAGCTATCTCCGGAATTAAAATATATATATATATATATATATATATTTTATCCTGGACTCTATCCAGTCACTAGTCTTTAGTTACTGTTCATCATCTCTGTCATTCGTCTTTGGTTACTGTTATGCTCCTGACTACGCTATGCTTTTTTACTTCTTCTTCTGAATAATTCATCTCTTCTTTTAGACCTTACCCCTATCGTGACAGTCGTCTTTAGCCACACCCAATTTTGAGGCCACAACAGTCCTTCAGCGGACATCAAAAGGCCAATAATCAATCACCGTTGACATAGGAATTTACAGGCTAATCCATTGAGGTCATGACGGAGTCTAAAAGTTAACCATATACTAAGTTCAGAAGATAACCATATCTAAGCATATTGCAGTTTAAGATTACAACAGTAATTTCGAGAGTTATGACATGATTTATAACAACAAATAAAGATTCATGACGAAAATAAAAACTTCATATTAACATACTGGCTCCTGCATTTCTGCAAGATTTCATAAAAACATAATATACATTGTGGAGATAACTACTGAAATTAAAAACTTACATAATTCAAAGTACAGGGAGGTTTCCCTTTCGGGAGTCCCGGAAAGCTACTGCACACTAATAATCTTGCTCCAAAATAAAGCTATCTTAAGGGATTTATACAATGGGGTAGTGAGGGAAAGAGAGGGCTATCATTTGGGAGTGGAGTGTTGATCTCATCGATCTTTTCAATCTGCTCTTCTCTTTCTTGAGGTCTGATATTTATAGGGTCTCTTCGGACTTCAAATCCGGACTTCAGACTTGTAAAAGAATCTTTAGAAAAGTTTAGGCCGGGTGCGCTGTGGTCCCCATCGTCACTTTAACTTTCCGTAAAGTTTATTCTTTTCTTTTGTCGTCTTTCATCGCTCTCCTGCTTTTGCAGTTGCTTTAGCATCTGCTTTTTCTCTTGTCTGCTGTCTTTGTATGCTTTCTGCGGTGAATTCTACACCGTTCTTTATTTTGATTATTGTCTTCTATTGTTTTGTCTGTTCCTTCGCTTTTAGGTGCTCAAATTATGTAAATCCACAGAGTCAAAACTCATGCCCGAGTCATCATTGTCATTTGGATCTTGAGCATAGTTTGATTCTAGAAACTCATTGTCTGAACTGGTTTCTAATACATGGTCTATACTATCCAGATTTTGGTTACGTTCTGGATTTTGTTCTGGTGTTATGGACGCCACTGGTGGTGTAGCCACCGGGTTTTCATGTTTGTCTTCGCTTTTGGCCTCCGTTTGTTCTTTAAAAATGTTCTCAAGAGTTTCTTTAATTATTTGTTCTATACTTTTAGTGTGTCCTTTTTTTATCTGTCTAGTCCTCGTCTTGGATGTAAATCCTGTAAAGGTCTGTGGGAGTCTTCATCTTTGTTTTGAGGAGGTTGCCTCCTCTTGTTCACTTTTTGGCAAAGTGACAGCCACTAATGGATTTGAGTAGTCTTTACCGACAACCGTTTGCACCGGACTAGTTGTACCCATATCTAGTACAATATATTTCTTAGCATTCAGAAGGGAATGCACACCTGTCTCATCCATTTTTGAAGGAGATGGAGAACTCTGAGTCTGTTGCCTGAGCAAGTTTTGTCTGAGTTTTAGTTCTAGCTCTGCAACTTTCTCCAAAAGATGTGTATTTTGGACTTGGAGTATTTCTTTTGTCTGGTTTAGTCTTTTTACGGTATCGGTCATTGTAGTACAATGATCGCAAAAAATAATTTTGTCTGTATCTTTCTGGATATTATATTGAGGTGTCTGGTTTAGGCTATTTCTGAGAGCTGGAGTAATGTAGTAGTTCGGCCCAAGTATTCCTCGAGCATAGTCTAAGGCTTCAGTGAACACATTAAAACCTTTGAACAATGGTGTCTTGAAACCTTTAATAGAGTCTACCACCTCTAACCAAGTCTGAAAAATGCCTTTTGTCTTTCCATGAATTACAACATAAAATTTAAATCGTTTGTCTAAATTCTTTTCGTTAAAATAATGACATGTACAATTTAAAGTGGCTACGAAATGGCTGGTGTCTTTTCTGTTGTGGGCTATCCACAAATTGTCTATTAAACATTTTTGTTCTTTGTCTAAAACATAATCTGGGAGTATTTTAAATGTTAAGTTTGAGGCAGGAAATGAAACTAAATTATTCTTACCATAGTAGAGTCTTTCTAGTGTGGGAGTCTCATGAGCAGTCATGGGCCTGAAATTCAGGTTCCCCAATACTGTTTGTCTATAATCGTCTTGGGGTTTGGCTGGGCCTTTCCCCTTGTCTTTTGGATTTGTCTTTGACGAACTCATTCTGCTAAGAGATAAACAAAATTGGTTAGTTTGTAGTAAATTTTAGTCTACTAAGCTGATCCGCTAAACTGTTGTCTTTCCCCTTAATATGTTCGAATACTAAGTTGTAAATAGATATAGTATCTAAAAAATTAAGCCACCATCTTCTACTACTATTCTTATCATTTATTTTTTGGTGGAATTTCACTATGGCCTCGCAATCTGTTCTAATTAAGGTCTCTGGTTTGTTTAGAATGTATAGTCTAAACGCATTAAGACCGTATACTACCGCTAGGATTTCTGCGTCTATGCTACTCATATTTCCCTTTTCTTTGTATTTACCGCTTTGATAAGCGCAAATCTTTTCTGAGGTTTTGCTACAATATTTATTTGTTTTGGCTTTTAATACCGCTCCCCATCCTTCGAAACTGCCATCAGTTTCAATGATTAGGTTATCTATTTCTAACGGCATACTTAAGTCTGGGATATTCTTGATCTGCTCTTTCAACAACTTTACTATTTTTATATCTTCAGCATTGAAATGTTTTTGCCCAGTTGAGCCAGTCTTAGAGTGTAAGGGTCCTGCTACCTTTCCTAGATCTTTAATGAAAGATCTGGCTTAATTTAAAATTCCTAAATTTTTTTGTAAATCCTTGGTATTGTCTAGCTTGTCTGGCATGTCTAAAGCCTTTTTCGCTATATGCGGCTGTAATTTTATTTTTCCTTCTCCTCAGGTTACTCCTAAGAAGTTTATGTATTTTTTACATAACTCCATTTTCTTTTTACTGATTATGATTCCGTTACTTACGAAAAGTCTAAGTACTGTCTGTAGATGTCCTAGGTGTTCAGTCATATTACTGCTGAAAACTAGTATATCGTCTACGTATACTATAACGAATCTTTTGTAGTCCCCGAAAATGGAATCCATTTTTCTTTGGAAAATTGGTGGGGCTGTCTTTAGGCCAAATGTCCTGACTAGCCATTCAAAATGTCCTTCTGGACAAGTGAATGCCGTCCATTCTATACTATTTGGGTGCATCTTGACTTGCCAATAGCCTGACTTGCAATCGAATTTACTAAAAAAGTTTTTACCCTGTATCCTATTGATTAATTCTGTTTTATCGGGTAATTTGTATCCGTCACTTCTAGTGTTATCATTCAGTCTTTTATAGTTTATCACCATTCTAGCCTTCCCTCTAATTATTTCTGAATGGTTCCTAACTATAAACGCCGATGATCTGTGTTTTGAAGTGGATCTTCTTATTATTTCTAAATCTAGTAATTCTTTAATCTGTGATTTAAAGTCGTCTAAATCTTGGTTAGTTGCTTCTATTGAAGCAGTTTTTATAATATATTCTGGGTTTATTATTTCTAATTCGCAAAGGATTTTGTTATTATTCTAATGCTTCAAGGGTTTTTCTCCTATTATTTCTAATTCATCTAGGATTTTTATGATGTTGTCTAAATCTGTCTCTATATCTATTAGTGAATAGTTCTTTTCTATTTCATCTTGCTCGTCTATTATATCTTCTAGCATTAGATTTTTATTATTCTGACAACAATATTTTTCTCCGTCTCTGCAGTCCTGACAACAACTTGTGTCTGAACAGTTTTGCAGGTTTACTGGAGAGATTTGTATAATTTTTGTTTCAGTTTTTTGAGTCTGTACTGGGGTATATGTACTATTTTTCTGAAAAATAATACCATCTCTAGTTATGGTACAACTTCCATTATTGTCTAGCAAGAAATCTAGTCCTATTATAAAGTCTGTATTTATATTAAGATCTCTTACCAAAATTTTATTTACTTTATAACTTGGGTTGTAGAATTTTGAACAAGTATTAATAAAACTTACGGATGCGTCTTGGAGGTAGTATTTGTATGCATTGTGTGTTCCATCCATTTGCATTGCCGTCGAAGGTTTATCTAGAGTTTTAATTAAATTGTTCGGAATGATCTTTTTATTGAAAATACTATTTGTACACCCGGTATCTACCAAGGCTAAAGTAGTAATCTCATAATTTTTAACCCTTATTTTGATTAATAATTTTAGAGAACTAAATTTTTTGTTCTCATTACATACTAAAGTCTCATAGTTGTTTATTAGTTCTAGTGTTTGTTCTGTAGCTAACTCTTCTTCTAGTTGTTCTGTTTGACTAGCTAAAACACTTTCTCCTTCTTTCTGCTTACCTTTCTCTATTTGGGAAATTCTGACTTCTAGAGAGTTTATACGAGTTTCTAAAGTCATTACTATTACTGCTAGTGTAGTATCTTCTGGTACTTTTCTAATTGTTTCTTTAGGACTTATTATAATACCAAATTCTTTTTGTAAGCATTCTATGCAGCCTTCTAAATAACAATTCTTGCACTTAGCTCTTTTGTTCCTGCTAGGAAACCATCTGCATATGCAGCAAGCTGTGCTATCTAGACCTTTATTTCTTTCGAATAAATGGTCACATTCTATATTTGTGTTTACTAGGTTATTGAAATCTAAATCTAGCTGTTCTATTCCTATTTCGTTTATGAATTCGTCTGCTTCTGAATCAGAAGAGTATATCTTACAATTTTCATTTAAGATAGATGAGTATCTCTTCGATCTGAATCAAAATAAGTGACGATGGGGCCCACAGCGCACCCGGCCTAAACTTTTCTAAAGATTCGTTTACAAGTTTGAAGTCCGGATTTGAAGTCCAAAGAGACCCTATAAATATCAGACCTCAAGAAAGAGAAGAGCAGATTGAAAAGATCGAAGAGATCAACACTCCACTCCCAAATGATAGCCCTCTATTTCCCTCACTACCCCATTTTATAAATCCCTTCATGTAAGATAGCTTTATTTTGGAGCAAGTTTATTAGTGTGCAGTAGCTTTCCGGGACTCCCGAAAGGGAAACCTCCCCGTACTTTGAATTATGTAAGTTTTTAATTTCAGTAGTTATCTCCACAATGTATATTATGTTTTTATGAAATCTTGCAGAAATGCAGGAGCCAGTATGTTAATATAAAGTTTTTATTTTCGTCATGAATCTTTATTTGCTGTTATAAATCATGTCATAACTCTCGAAATTACTGTTGTAATCTTAAACTGCAATATGCTTAGATATGGTTATCTTCTGAACTTAGTATATGGTTAACTTTTAGACTCCGTCATGACCTCAATGGATTAGCCTGTAAATTCCTATGTCAACGGTGGTTGATTATTGGCCTTTTGATGTCCGCTGAAGGACTGTTGTGGCCTGAAAATTAGGTGTGGCTAAAGACGACTGTCACGATAGGGGTAAGGTCTAAAAAAGAGATGAACTGTTCAGAAGAAGAAGTAAAAAAGCATAGCGTAGTCCGGAGCATAACAGTAACCAAAGACGAATGACAGAGATGATGAACAGTAACTAAAGACTAGTGACTGGACAGAGTCCAGGATAAAAATATATATATATATATATATTTTAATTCCGGAGATAGCTATTTGATCTAAAAAACTAACATAAGGAGATTCACAACGGGAAGGGAGTACCGAGTAGGACTTACAACCATACTCACACCCCCCTTGAAATAACCTATTGAAAAATACACCCCCATCTATATTATATATATATATATATATATATATATATATATATATATATATATAATAAACCGGCTTCTGTACCATCTTCTTCTACTTACTGCAATCTAATAAAAGACATGCGGTTTCTACTGCTAGTATTCAAGGCCTTAGAAATAGAATGTTTAGTGGTTCAACTTCTTCACAAGTTAGAGAATTTGATGTTTATGTTTTGCAGGGTGTTGTACCGTACGAATCAATTGTCAATGAAGATGGACGTGAAGACTTGCTGAGATACTGGAGGGAGAATGAGAAGACATTTCCGACACTATCAAAGATGACCTAAGATGTGTTGAACATTCAAGCATCATCAACAGCGTCTGAAAGCGCTTTTTCTGCTGGAAGATTTCAAATAGGAGAGCACAAACACTCATTGGCGGGAGACAACTTGGAGATTGCAGTTTTATTCAGAGATTGGATTAGAGCGGAATGTAGAAGATGCGGTCAACCGGAGATCAACGAAGAAGACGACTACAACTACTACGAAATCTTGTCTGAGGGAACAAGAAGCGACGTCGAACAATTTGACCAACAACTTCCAATTCCAATCGAAGATCCTCAAGACATTGTGAGGAAATTAGAAAAAGTATGGTTAACTATGTAATTTTTTTAATGTCAATTTTACTATGTGATTTGTAACTTTTGAACAACGAAATAAAGTTGCAATTTTAAAATTGTATTTCTATTAAATAATATAAGAGACACGAAAATAGCCTTGGGATATTTTTATAATACTATCTTGTTCAATTATTTAAGTTTTTAAGTATATTTAAAAAAAATTAAGTGTCTAAAAAAAATAAAATCCCAAATCTTGCAACCCGACCCGACCCATCCCAGCCCCGCTGGCCACCCCTAGTTTCGGATGAAAAGCCCAAGTTTGAGAACATAGAGTTGGTTAGTTATACTCAAAATTGACTTTTGGCTAGATGAGTTTGTTTCCAGGTCCCATTGCTTTCGGTAGTTTTGGAGGATTATTTATGACTTAGTTGAGTCATTAGTTCACTTTCAGAGGCAATCGAATGTATTTTATGGTCTTATTTGTAAGTTTGGATTTTTGGTTTTTCTCGGACGATTCTTTAGAAAAGTATGCCTTGGCTTGGTTATTTGTGAAATCCGAGGGTATGAGCAAGTTCGTAGCAATATTTATCATAGACGAGCATGTTTGGTTTTTATCTAAAGGGTTCCAAGAATGTTTTGGATGTTCAATGCAGAACTTGGCTATTTTACATCTGTAGGTGTCTGGTGTCCGCCACGGAGACACCAGCATCCGCTCTGCGGGTCCATCTCGATGAGAGATTGGCTCGCCAAAGCAGAATTTGGAAATCGGAGGAGTTCCACCATAGCAGAGTCGAGTCTGCAGTGTCGATGGGTGGGGTGTCAAGTGACTCTCGCCCTAGCGGAAGGTTTTCCGTCGCAGCGGGTCTGCTCTAGTGGAGTAAATTCCGTTGGGAAAAAACACTGTTTAGGATCCTATAAATAATTTTAGGTCATATTTTATTTCCAAAATAGTCTATCTCGAAACCAGCGCTGCATAAGGGTACATCTAGATCCTTAAGAGTAATTTCAACACTTGAGTAAGAGTTTCCTTCATTATTTGATTTAAGTTTATGATTCTAAGCTTGTTAATGATGGTTTAGCATATTATTTGAGTTGGGGAAGATGAGTTATGCATGTTGTAAGAATAAGAGAGCTATATGGATGTGTTTTAATGGAGATTTACAGATCAAATTTTGTTAATATCATGAATTAGGATTGGGTTATGTTAGATTATCATGTTTTAAAGCTTAATTTGATTATAGAAGTTTGTTTTCAAAAAAGGAAAAAATCTAGGGTTTCAAATTGGGGCTTTAGATTATTGTTCAATTGGGGATTCAAATGTGTATATTTTTTCAATTAATTTAATAATATGATTTCTTAGTATGTATTAGAGGTTTTTGAGTATTAAAGTTTGAGTCTTGGTGACGTGGGTCCAGTATGGGTATTTAAAGTCTTGTTTTATTGTGATTAGCTTTATATTAACGAATAATATGTACGCGGATAGACTTCGACTATCGCGAGGCATATCGGAAGGGCAAGGCGATCACCGAGGCTTGAGTTGTTAGCGCTCCTGTTCAACATTGATGTAGTCTACGATTTAGTTTTTCGAGACTCCGATAGAAGTACGTAGTAGTTATAAATATTGAGGGGTATTGAACGTGTTTAGGGGTCCCACTCAAATGGCTGTGATGAACATTTAAGTGGGTATCAGTGTTAAACTGTGATGATGAGTGATTTGGGGGATCAGCCTTATACTGATACCGACTGCTATTATTTGCACGTCGCAACACATCGAATGGACTGCTTTGATATGAAATCATGTGTATTGAATGATACATGTGTTATTGAACTTTTGAAAGCCTGTGATATTTCATCTCCTTACTTGGTTTCATCTCATTATATCATGATATCTAGCCTTATAAGGTCATTTGCATTCATACACTCATGGTTCTGTGATATTGATATG
This sequence comes from Anisodus acutangulus, assembly GCA_029783415.1. NCBI lineage: Eukaryota > Viridiplantae > Streptophyta > Magnoliopsida > Solanales > Solanaceae > Anisodus > Anisodus acutangulus. Next base: position 33,912,377 of record CM056502.1, on the reverse strand, counting down.
AGAGTGGTATGGATATGATGTGGACCCAAGAGGCCGGAAAGGTAAGAACACTTATGAGATTATGACAACATTGAGATGATAATACAAATTTCTTGAGTTGCACGCCGCAACAGATATTGATACGCAGGGAATGGAGTTGCCCGCTTGCAACATGATAAAGACTCGATAAATGAGTCATGGGCTCTAGTCAAATTCATGTGTAGAATTCCGGATGACTAGGAGAGGTATATGGACTTCGTGGGTCCCTCATGGGTGTACGATCATAATTAAACCTTGATGTATTGTATACCAGGTTGAGAAAGGTACTTTGCATATGCATTGCATTATATCATTCATACATCTATACATTGATTAGTTGTAGCTTGGCAATGTGATATGATTATTATTGGAACTTGGATGAAATTCTGATTTACTTGGATTAAAATGATTGTATAGGACCAGAATAGTCGCTATGATTGAACTTGACTCTGTGAATACTTGGAAATAATTATTATGATGGTCTCTATGAACACTTGGATAAATGATTGAGGTTGTTGAATTGATTTAGGTGTCGTGTGTGGCTTGCTTCTTCGTGTATAAGTTTTTGGGTTTAATAATTGTAAGTCTAAGTGTTTGATGCAAACGACTATTATGGTTGAAAATGTCGGTAATGCCATGACTATTGTCTAGGTCCATGAAATTATGTGCAATTATGTGTTGTCTGGCAATTAATTGTGAGATTGGGTAACGAGTCTAGTAAGGAACCTGTGATAAGTGTCACTAGTGAAAAGACAGATGTGAAACGATCTATGTATGTCAAACACCAACTGTATAGAGACTTAACTAAGCGTAAATGCTAAGGTTAATAAAGGAGTTAATGTTATCATGTTTAACTTAGGTGTAACATTCTTGGAAGCTTTCTAAAATGATTACTGTGATGTAAGTGTTGACTTGTTTATTTAATGTGATAAGTTAGGTAAGTGGGATTAGGCTTGAATATGAATTGGATAAGAGAGTACTAGTCGGTGGGTACTATGATAATAAGGTCCCTTTATATGTGAATGGATTGATTGTACTTGACTGTGATTGGAACCTTATGTGAACAATGTGACTTGATGAATCAATGAATTAATATGTGTACAACGTGACTTATATGAGCAATTGCACTATCTAGTATAGGCTTATCTGATGTCAACTTGATATTTATCTCTGTTACGTATCTTCGGTCGTTGTCGGCCTATGATGTCTGCGGGGTACGTTGTGTACTCATGCTACACTTGTTGTATCTTTTTTGATGCAGATACAAGTCCCTCTGCCAGTTCAAGATCTCGAGTTTGAGTCCGAGCAGGTTGACTTACAGTATTCAGGGTGAGGGTGCATCTTCCTGCAGACCTTGGATGCTCATTCTCTTACTCTGTCTTTTATTCGTATTTGAGAGACATATTTCGACTATGTGATCAGTTTTGGCCTATATGCCCATTTTTAGTCTTGTTTCGTATTTGATAGTGCTCTTGTAATTACATACTAGATCTTTAGGAATATTTGTTGATATTTCAGACTTATTACTTAACCGCATTAATAGTACTAGACATCTTATATAGTATTTGTTATCTTCCATTTTCACTTAGGTTATTTCATGTTAGAGATATGGAAGTGGTTCGCCTACCGGTGGGATTGTGTAGGTGCCACCACGATTCCTGAAAAGGGATCGTGACAGCTGGCAAAGCCAGAAATTTATTAAGGAATTCAACTTTTATAAAAATAGATTAGATGTGTTTCATGTTAAGGGGATTCAAACCTTTATATATATTTATCATGTATCTTAGTATTATTTTTGACTTGTAATACACATACATAATGAGTCAATTTTTAAGCAAGATGTATCATATCCGCCACTAATATTATGCATATATAGCTAAAAATATAAAAACAAGCCATAACTTTTTCTGTAGTATATAACTATATATCGTAGGAATAAATGGTAGAGATTAACTATAAACTTACGTGTTCTGTGGCTAAGAATTGAAGAATTATTTTGTGTTGTAGCTATAATGGTAAGTCTATTCTGAATTATGTGACCCCCAAAAGAAATATCCTAACCACAAAAAATCTAATGTTAAACTCAAAAGTTTCATCTAAAAACCTGTGAAGAGCACAAAATACTACGAATTATTAAAACATTATGCATATATAATTATAAAGTATATCGTAGCTAAATGTGAAGACTTTTGTGGCTAAACATTTTAGTCACAATGAGTTTTTATGTAGTATATCCGATATGGTAACGGAAAATGGTGTAACTAAATATTAGCTATAAACTTACATGGGTAAGGATTATAGAAAGTTTTTGTGTTGTAGCTATAATGGTAAGACTTTTGTCACGAAGAATATGTTGGAAATTTACTAAATGTGAAATTAAGTATATCCTATTAATTTATTATTCGAACAATTGGGGCCCGTACGTCGGAAAAGTCATTTCCACACACGTGCACACGTAGTGCCAAGTATCACAAATTTCATTAGTGAAAAAGATATTGGTACGTATGTACTACGTTTGAGACATAGAATTATGGACAGTTATTGGCCAAATGACAAAGTATTTCACGTTGGTAAACGAAGGAAGAAGTGTATGAAGTGTAAAATGAAACGAGTCAAAAATCGCCGCGGAGCCGAGAAGGGCCGCGACGCCACATCGTCGGAGCCGCGGCGCTAATTGGTTGGCCAGTCACTGGAGCAACGGCGCTAATTCACAAAGCCACGGCGCTTCGGAGGCAGAATGTTGCGACGGAAAGTTGGAAAATTTTGACCTTTGGGCTAGTTTTGGAGCATTGATTCTCCATTACTTGGCATATGAATTCAGTCATTATTTGGCAGAATGTAACCCCTCAATCAAGTTCCATTACATTGCTATTGAAGGCCATTAGTTGGCTAGTTGATGGGTCTTCTCCTTACACTATAAATTGAGGCATTTGGCTCAATTGAAGAACACACTCAACACATAGAAAAATACTCCAGATTTTCTGAATTCATCTTCTTCCTCTCTAGTAAAGTTACTATACTCAAAGTTCTTCAAGAGTAACACTTGAGTTTCCTTTGCTCATTTGTTAAGTTGTTGTTGTATCTTGGGAGACTATTGCTAAACACCGTAAAAGGAGAAATACGGGGCAATCTTGTCTTAAATACAAAGTGTCATCACTCGACTCAGTAAATCATCAAGCATTTGGTTAAGTTCTTGATTTCCAGTTTCTTGTAATAGATAGTTTATCCTTTCTACCATTGTAATATTTACTTACTTCCCGTTCCCTGAAACAATTGTATCCCAACAATTTTAAGACAAGATTTTGTTTTAAGTACCTAAGAAAGATGACTGGAAGAGATCAAACTGCTTCTGATTCTGTTGCTGCTGCTCAAGGCAATCCCTCTGCCTTCCACACTGCTCAAGGCACTCCTAATGCCTTTCCGGTTGATCAAGGATCATCCAACGCATTTACTGCCGCTGAAGGGAATGTTGTCGTTCCTCCACCCGCTGGATTTCACCATGAACGCCCTGAAAAGTTCATGGGGTCAAACTTCAAGAGATGACAACAAAAGATGCTATTCTATCTGACTTTTATGGGAATGACACGTTTCCTAACAGAGGATCCTCCACAAGCTGGAGATGAAATGGACCCTTCGCCTTCTGAAACGGGTGAAGGGGGCCTAGGTGTCCATGTCATTAATGGCATGAAGATGGTTCTTGATGCATGGAGTAATAGTGATTTCATGTGTAAGAATTACATATTGAAATGCTTGTCAGACCCTCTCTACACGGTGTATTGCACCGTTGGCACTACCAAAGACTTGTGAGAGAAACTGTAAAAGAAGTACAACGCACAAGATGTACTAAGAAATTCATCGTTGGGAAATTTCTGAAATTTTAAATGGTGGATAGTAAAACAGTGATGTCCCAAGTCCAAGAATTTTAAATGATTTTACATCACCTGGATTTGGAAGGTATGAAGCCAAATGAGCAGTTTTTGGTTGCATCACTGATTGAAAAGTTACCTCCTTCATGAAATCAGTTTATGAGTTACTTAAAACTCAAGACAAAGGAGATGACCTTTGAAGAACTTATTATCAAACTCCAAAATCAGGAAGATAATAAGAAGGCCTTGCCTAGGGGTAAACAACCCGCTGAGGCAAAGGCAAATCTGGCTGAGGCCACAGGGAACCCAAACAAGAAGCGCAAGTTCCAGAAAGACGGCAAGACCCAAACATCGGAGAAGTTTAAAGGAAACTGTCACCACTGCGGGAAACCTGGTCATATGATCAAGGACTGCTGCAAGCTCAAGACTGAGCAACAAGAGAAGGCCAAGGCTAAGGGCAAGACACAGGTTAACGTCGTCAATGACCAGTTTCTGGACGACATGATTGAGAAGTTCTCAGCGGTGGTGCTAGAAGCAAACCTTGTTGAGAATCCCATGCAATGGTGGATGGACACATGTGCTACAAGACACATCTGTTCTAATAGAGATGCCTTCTTCACTTATACTCCGGTTACAAACAAGAAGCAGTTCATGGGCAATAACGCTTCCTCTGACGTGCTTGGGGTAGGAAAGGTAGTCCTGAAGATGACTTCTAGAAAGGAGCTCACTCTGAAGGAAGTGATGCATGTTCCTGAGATTAGAAGAAATTTAATTTTCGATCCTTTATTGGTTAATGCTGGTTTTAGGCTAGTGTTTGAGTCCAATAAATTTGTAGTCACTAAGAGTGGAACGCTTGTGGGAAGGGGATTCGTCTGTGAAGGCTTCTTCAAAGTTAACACCATCTCTGTATTATGTACAAGCAATAATATCGAAGCCTCTTCTTCTTACTTGCTTGAGTCCTCTAATTTATGGCATCACAGATTAGGATATGTCAACTAGAAATCCATCCAAAGGTTGGTAAAGTTGGAGTTGTTGACGTCTATCGACGTAAACCCTCAACATAAGTGTGAGGTGTGCGTAGAGGCAAAACTCACAAAGCTTTCTTTTCGATTCGTCGAAAGAAATACCGCTCCTCTAGAACTTATTCACACAGATATATGTGATTTGAAGTTTGCACAAACTAGAGGGGAGAGCAAGTACTTTGTGACATTCATTGATGATAGCACAAGGTATTGTTACCTTTACTTGTTGAAAAGTAAGGATGAAACCTTTGAAGCGTTCTGACGTTATAAAGCAGAAGTTGAGAACCAACTAAGCATGCAGATTAAATCCATTCGTAGCGATAGAGGGGGAGAATATGTAGCTCCATTTGAGGAATATTGTTCCTAATCAGGCATTGTTCATCAAACGATGGCTCCATACTCACCTCAATCGAACGGTGTGGCAGAACGTAAGAACCACACATTGAAGAAAATCATGAATGCCATGCTCATCAATTCTGATCTTCCCCAAAACATATGGGGAGAAGCCGTCCTTACCGCTAATACGATTCTTAACAGAGTCCTACATAAGGGTAAGGACAAAACTCCATATGAATCATGGAAGGGAAAGAAACTCACATTTAAATATTTAAAGGTGTGGGGTTTTTTGGCAAAGGTTGAAGTACCCAAGTCAAAGCAGGTCAAGATTGGGTCTAAGACTGTAGATTGCATATTCATCGGATATGCAAATAACAGTAGTGCTTATCATTTCTTAGTGCATAAGTCAGATATTCCAGATATTCACGGGGGTACAATCATGGAATCAAGGAATGCTCAATTCTTTGAAGGTACCTTTCCTAAAAAGAAAAAGACATAACATCTCGCAAACGAAGTTCTGAATAAAGCTCTCAGGAATCGGGAGTCGTTGACGACTCAGATCTAGATGGTTCAGATCTAGTGGATCTCGAAGTGGCTGAATATCCGTTATCTAGTATTTCAGATTCTCAGAACTTGGAGACTCCAGAGATGGAACTAAGGCGAAGTAAAAGGGCCAGGAAGGATAAATCCTTCGGTCCTGACTTTGTAGCTTATATGGTTGATGATGAACCAAGGACAATTGCTGAAGCATTGTCAACTCCAGAGGCATCGCTCTGGAAAGAAGCTATTGAGAGTGAAATAGGCTCAATTCTGCATAACCATACTTGGGAGTTGGTTGATCTTCCTCCGGGAAATAAACCGTTGGATTGTAAATGGATACACAAATGGAAGTATAAAGCAGATGGGTCTATAGATAAGTACAAGGCCAGGTTGGTAGTCAAGGGCTATCGGCAGAAATAAGGCCTTAACTACTTTGACACGTACTCCTCGATATCTCGGATGACGTCCATACATGTATTCATTGCGATCGCAGCGTTACGTGACCTTGAGATACATCAAATGGATGTCAAGACAACCTTCCTAAATGAGGATTTGGAAGAATAAATCTATATGGAACAACTCGAGGGGTATGTAGTTCTAGGGCAAGAGAAGAAAGTCTGTCGGCTTGTCAAATCTCTGTACGGCCTGAAACAAGCCCTGAAGCAATGACACAGAAAAATTGATAGTACTCTATTATCGAAGGGTTTCGCCATTAATGAGTATGACAAATGTGTCTACATGAAAGGTAACTCTGACTCGTTTGTTATGATATGCATGTATGTAGACAACATGTTGATCATAAGGAGCAGTCCTAGCATAATTCTAGAGACTAAGAATATATTGAAACAATGTTTCGACATGAAGGATATAGGTATCACAGACGTCATCTTAGGGATAAAAATCTCTAAGACGTCTGACAGACTGGTCTTATCTCAGTCTCACTACATCGAGGATGTTTTGAGAAAGTTCGAGATGTATGATTGTTCGCCTATAAAGTCACCAATGGATAGAAATCAAAAGCTTGATAAAAATCGTGGTGCACCCATAGGCCAGGAGCAATATGCACAGGTGATTGGTAGTTTGATGTACATAACAAACTGCACCCGACCTGATATTTCTTATGCAGTCAACAAGTTGGCTAGGTTTACCCGTAATCCGAGTAATGATCACTAGAAGGCGTTGAATCAGGTACTTTAATACCTGAAATACACGCTAACTTACGGGTTGCATTATTCGAGATATCCAGCTATACTAGAGGGGTACAGTGATGCAAACTGGATATCTGATATAGAGAACACCAAGTCCACCAGTGGGTATGTATTTACAATTGGTGGTGGGACTGTGTTTTGGAAATCCTCTAGGCAAACTTGCATCGCCCGATCCATGATGGAATCGGAGTTTATCGCTTTAGACAACGCAGGAGAAGAAGTTGAGTGGCTTAATGACTTCTTAGAGGATGTTCCTTGTTGGAACAAACCCGTACCTTCTGTAATGATCCACTGTGACAGCCAGTCGACTCTAGGAAGGGCATGTAATTCTATGTACAATGGCAAGTCTCGTCATATTCGACGGATAACATAGCTGACCCATTGACAAAGGGCCTACCCAAGGATAAGATGTTCTTCCTGTATAGGGGAATGAGCTTAAAACCCAAATTATAAGGACCAATACGGTGGTAACTCAACCTTACTGACTAGAGATCCCAAGAATTAGGTTCAATGGAAAACTAAGCTGTAAAGGTTCAGTTGATCGCTTCGGTGGAAGAATGAGCACTTCAGATAGTGATTTCTGTAAAGAAACACCAAATCCAAAGCCGTTCCTGCGATAGACTATAAGTTCTATCTGCAACGTGGGTGAAGATTAAGTTTCGAAAACCTTTAATGATCATCACCGGTTGAGGTTAGGTTTAGGGAAATTTTTAATGGTTTCTAACACTTGTAAAGTGGGCTATAGCAGGATACCTTGTAGGAGACCACCTATTTAAGTGAGAGGACATGCTGCTTCAAATGAAAGCGCTTAAGAATCCAAGAAGCGTCCACGGCCACAACGGATAAAACATTACGAAGAATAGAGTAAGGAAAGTTGTTGTGTTGGTACCGTTGACTTGGCTTACACTAAACACTGACGGTTCAAGACATCATGTTCACCGCGCAGTAAGTAAGTCTGATGGTATTCAACTATGGAAGGTTCAAAGCATATCCTACCTATCCAGATGCAACATCGGTTCGCTGAAAGATTGCTGGAAAAGGCTCCAAGCGTGTGTGCCAAAATCTCTATCAAGATGGGATTGTTGAAAATTTACTAAATGTGGAATTAAGTATATCCCATTAATTTATGACTCGAACAATTGGGGCCCGCACGTCGGAAATGTCGTTTCCACACACGTGCACACGTAGTGTCAAGTATCGCAAATTTCATTAGTGAAAGAGATATTGGTACGTATGTAATACGTTTGAGAAATAGAATTATGGATGGTTATTGGCCAAATGACAAAGTATTCCACGTTGGTAAACGAAGGAAGAAGTGTTAAATGAAACGAGTCAGAAATCGCCGCGAAGCCATGAAGGGCTGCGTCGCCACACCGTCGGAGCCGTGGCGCCGGAGGGCCGCGACGCTAATTGGTTGGCCAGTCACTGGAGTCGCAGCGCTAATTCGCAGATCCGCGACGCTTCGTAGGCAGAATGTTGTGACGGAAAGTTGGAAAATCTGACCTTTTGGCTATTTTTGGAGCATTGATTCTCCATTACTTGGCACATGAATTCAACCATTATTTGGCTGAATGTAACCCCTCAATCAAGTGTCATTACATGGCTATTGAAGGCCATTAGTTGACTAGTTGAGGGGTCTTCTCCTTACACTATAAATTGAGGCCTTTGGCTCAATTGAAGAACACACTCAACACTTAGAAAAATACTCCAGATTTTCTGAATTCATCTTCTTCCTCTCTAGCAAAGTTACTATACTCAAAGTTCTTCAAGAGTAACACTTGAGTTTCCTTTGCTCATTTGTTAAGTTGTTGTTGTATCTTGGGAGACTATTGCTCAACACCGCAAAAGGAGATATACGGGGCAATCTTGTCTTAAAGACAGAGTGACATCACTCGACTCATCAAATCATCAAGCATTTGGTTAAGTTCTTGATTTTCAGTTTCTTGTAATAGTTAGTTTATCCTTTCTACCATTATAATAGTTACTTACTTCCCGTTCCCTGAAATAATTGTATTCCAACAGAATATATATGTTGTACATTTATAGTTAATTGCTTTTATGTTTTTCCACGACAAATAGAATTTATAACCATGTTTATATTTTAGCCACCCGATGATATATTGAGATAAAAAAATTACTCCATATTTACCATGAAAACTCAAATCTGCAGCTATGCTCACATATTAGTATCGTGATTTTAGTATTTATGTTTTGGCTACGTATTAAATTTTGATATCTACAAATTATTGCCAAATACTGATTATCATCAATTCGTATCACTGTCTCACATAATAACCACAGAGACTTCAATATTAAGTACAAGTGATCTTTAATTTGTATACATGTTTAACCGCTAAAGATTATGGTGGGGTCGATAAAATCTCTCCACCTTTAATCATAGGTCTCAGGTCCGAGTTCTAGAATAAAAAAAACTTTGTAGGAATCGTTTTCCTCTTTAATGAATCTTACGCGGTACAAATTCAAATTAATCAAGATTACAAAAATGTATACTGAACACCTAGTGCGAAATAAAAAAATTGTACCATGCATAAGTTCTGAAAGAAATAATTTCCTTGATTATTTTCATTAATTGAAAGGCTATATATACAAGTTACATATTTCCATAATAGGAGAATCCTATTCCTATTCTATTTCTAAATCCTTATTCTACCATAATTCTAACTATACAATTATGGTAAGTGTATAACACTAATTAAGGTAACATTTACAATACAATATACTACAAATATATATACCATATATACAAGATTGTATTTGTCAACAATCTGCCACTGCTGGCCGAGAGGCCCACTGCCGAGGCCCAAGACTGCTGGCCGAGAGGCCCACTGCCGAGGCCCAAGAGGCCCACTGCTGCCACTGCTGCCCAGTCCACTGCTTTGTATACCTGTGATATATATTGTTGTATATTCAGTGTATATCACAGGTATATTACCTTTGTTTAACACACCCCCGCAGTCATAGCGGGCGGTCTTCGAACGCTGAGACTGTCCCTAAAATCTTCAAAGAGAACCGCTGGTAGACCCTTTGTAAAGATGTCTGCGATTTGATAACGAGACGGGACATGGCATACGCGAACGTGACCCTTTGCAACTTTTTCACGGACAAAGTGAATGTCCATTTCGATATGCTTGGTACGTTGGTGTTGAACTGGGTTACCTGAAAGGTAGATGACACTAATGTTATCACAATATACCAAGGTTGCCTTCTGAATGGGACAATGAAGCTCCAAAAGCAAATTACGTAGCCAACGTGATTCGGAGACCACATTTGCTACCCCTCGATATTCTGCCTCTGCACTTGAGTGTGATAGAGTTGCCTGACGCTTTGCCGACCAGGATACCAAGTTGTTGCCAAGGAACATACAGTAGCCAGAAGTCGACCGTCTGGTGTCGGGACAACCACCCCAATCAGCATCCGTGTAAGAGACAAGTGTGGATGTAGATGAAGGATACAAGTGCAAGCCATAATCCAGTGTCCCCTGAATATACCAAATGATGCGTTTGATTGCATTCATGTGCTCAACTCTGGGATCATGCATGAATAAACACATCTGCTGAACCGCATACATAATATCCGGTCTGGTAAATGTAAGATACTGGAGGGCCCCTGCAAGAATGCGATAGCGGGTCGGGTCCTCGTATGGTGCACCTGCTGCGGCACTCAGCTTGGGGTTTGCATCAACTGGCGTGGAAGTGGACTTACAGGATGACATCCAGCCCTCTCTATGATCTCGGCAGCATACTTTCGTTGAGACAAAAACAAGCCACCTGAATGACGCATGACGGCAATCCCCAAAAAATAACTCAAAGGCCCTAAGTCTTTCATAGCGAACTCAGAACTAAGCATGGTCATGATAGACTGGCGCAAGGCATCGGAAGAGGCAGTCAAGATGATATCATCCACATACAACAAAATGTAGGCCAAGGACGAATCACGGCGGTAGATGAACAAGGAATTATCTGACCTACTGTGAGTGAACCCAATAGTGGAAATAAAGTTAGCAAACCTCGTGTACCAGGCCCTTGGAGACTGCTTAAGCCCATATAAGGACTTCTTCAACAAACATATATGATGATGACGGTTTGGATCCCTGAAACCCAACGGCTGATGCATATAGACTGTTTCATTGAGATCACCATGTAGGAAAGCATTCTTGACATCCAACTGATGAATTGGCCAAGTCTTTGAAAGAGCCAAGCTAAGCACAGTGCGAATGGTAGCCGGTTTGACCACCGGACTAAACGTCTCGCCACAATCAATCCCAACCTGCTGAGTCTTACCATCACCCACAAGTCGCGCCTTATGTCGAGCAAATGACCCATCTGAATTCTCCTTATGAGCAAAAATCCACATAGACCTGATAACATTAATACCATATGGACGGGGCACCAACTCCCGCGTCTTATTATCAATAAGAGCATTATATTCATCAGTCATAACAATTTTCCAATTAGGGTCATTTAATGCGGACACAGGATTGCGGGGCAAGGGGGATTTAGAGACATCAGAATGTAAATTAAAATGTCTTTTAGGTGTAAAAATACTCCGCTGACTACGAGTGATCGGTCTATGACTCGAGGAAGAATTGAGTAAATTTTGGGAATTTTCTGGGCTCGGAGACCAGGCAGGTCGTGACGATGGGCTTTCTTGGCCCAAATCGGTAACTGGGTGTCTTACGGATCAGTTCGAGTGGGTGGGCAGGCCCAATTCTTGGGGCTGATCCAGCTAAACTTCTTCTTCTTGGCGGGCGTGGGACCAGCGGACAGTGGGCCCGCTTGAGGATTTTGGGTGCGGGATATGTCCGAAAAATTCCGAATAATATACGGGGATATTTGGTCATCCAAAAAATTATACGACCTAGGCTCGGGAGTATGAACTTTGGTAAAAGGAAATTGGGTTTCATCAAAAATGACATGGCGATTAATTATGATTTTCTTTGAGGATAAATCAAAACACTTATAACCACGATGATTCGACGGATAACCCAAAAATACACACGGGGTAGACCGAGCCTGAAGTTTGTTAATTGTGGTGGATGGGAATAACGGATAACACAAACACCCAAAAATCCGAAGATGAGAATAAGAAGGGTTCTTATTATATAGGATTTTGAGGGGGGAATAATATGTCAGACCTTTAGAAGGAATTATGTTAAGAAGATATGTGGCCATTTGTAGAGCATGATGCCAAAAATATGGAGGTATGGAGGCATGAATTAAGAGAGTTCGGAAAATGTTATTTATGGAATGAATTTTGCGTTCGGCTTTCCCATTTTGTGAAGATGTATGAGGACACGAAGAACAAAAATTTATCCCATTATTAGCACAAAATTCCCGAAACTCCCTATTGTCATACTCTTTCCCATTATCACATTGAATATTTTTTATTTCTCTTTCGAATTGAGTACGAATGAACGCTCTAAATTTGATGAAGACGGAAAACACTTGAGATTTATTCGCAATTGGAAACGTCCACAAAAATCTAGAATAATCATCTAAAAAGAGAACATAATATCTATGACCCAATGAACTAAGAACAGGAGACGTCCATAAGTCGCTATGAATAATATCAAATGGCATTGAAGTATGAGAATTGGAGTCTACAAATGAAATTGAAGTATGAGAATTGGAGTCTACAAATGGCAACTTAAAAATTTTCCCTAATGAACAAGACTGAAAAAGTGGAGTACGACTCGTACCTTTACAGGAAATAAAGCTATTTTTATCTAAAACTGATAAAATAGAAGATTCCGGATGACCCAAACGAGCATGCCACATGAAAGGAGAGATGGCTGCAAAGGCTGATGGCAAGGCTTGACTCGATGGACTGAAACTAGGCATGATAGGATACAGACCCCCCTACTATCACACCTCATGAGATGGCTCCCCGTCTTGAAATCCTTCACAGAGAAACCAAAAGGATCAAATTCAACTGAAACCGAATTGTCAGATGTGAACTTTTGGACAGACACTAAATTCTTAATCAATTTAGGAGCGTGTAAAGTATTTTTCAAGAGAATAGGTGGATTGGGGGGAGACAACGTTTTCTGACCATACCCTAGAATTGGAATAAAACTGTCATTACCAACAATTATCCCTCGAGGGGTGCTCAAATTGGAATAAGATGAAAGAGTACCTGATTCGGAAGTCATATGAGTCGTGGCACCGGTGTCCATATATCAATTTGGGTCCGGTTGAGTTAACCCCAATGTGTGCATCGCGGCCTCGATATCGGTTTGAGTGGGTCCTGCTACATGATGGGCTTGTGGAGGGCGGGGCCTAAGAATTCCAGACCGTGATGGAGCTGGGCCGTAGGCCTTTGCTCCGGCCATCTTTGGGCCCCGCCATTGGGTGTTGGGCCTGGGCGTTGGCGACCATTGGCCGGAACTTCTTCTTTGGTTGATAAGGGTTGTTAGCCCACGGCCCACTGCCCCAGCCTCACTACCATGGGCCCCATTGCTGGCCCCAGGGGGTGGTGGGCCATTGTTCCCTGGATGGGACCCACCGCCTGCTTGCTGACCACCGCGATTTTTGTTTTTATTCGTGCGATTATTCTTGCCGCCACCATTATTATGGTTTTGGCCCGAATTATTCACAAAACCCAAAGAACTAGGAGAAGACGCCACCATGACGATGGGGCTTGCTCCGGTAGCCGCCTTTTTAGCCAAACCCGCTTCTTCCAAAGTAAGCATGGAGCGGGCTAGATAGTAGTCAGAAAGAGGGTTGTTTTGGCGAAGGAGAGTTCCAACCCCATTATAGGCCTCCGAAAGACTGGCAACCAACTATAGAACTAGACGATTATTCGTTATTGGTGCGCCAACATTACGGAGTTGATCTGCTAACTCCTTTAGTTTCTTGCAATATGCAGAAACGTTTGAAAATTCATCCATTCGAACGAGAGAGAATTCCTGCTCGAGTGTGACGACACGTGAATGTTGGTTGTCTTGGAATATGTCACGCAATCTATTCCATGCATCCATAGTCGTGGTATCCGGCTCAATAATCATCTGTAGAAGGTCCACCGAAATAGTGGCGTAGATCCACCGGAGAACGGTAGCATCAAATGTAATCCATAACTTAGGATCCTCCGCAGGAAGGGGTCTAGCGGGAGGAATGATGTGATGAAGAACTTGATAAGAGATAGCGTGAATTTTAAACAACTCTGCCCATGTCGCATATTGGACGTTTTCCATCTCAAGGACAATAGGGATACAACTCTTGATATTGGAAACCGTGAGGGCAGGGTGATAATTGTTCTTAGACATATTGAAAGAACAAAGAAGGAAGGGAAATTTAAGAGAGGTGTTTTTTAGAGCGGAAGACGAATTTTGGAAGAGAAACACGAGGGGGGTGGGGTGTCTCGGCCAAAGAGAGGACAAAAGTTGAGAGAAAAACTTTTGTTTAGACCTAGTCTCTTGATACCATGAAAGAAACAATCTCCTTGATTATTTTAATTAATTGAAAGACTAAATATATACAAGTTACATATTTCCATAATAGGAGAATCCTATTCCTATTCTATTTCTAAATCCTTATTCTACCATAATTCTAACTATACAATTATGGTAAGTGTATAACACTAATTAAGGTAACCTTTACAATACAATATACTACAAATATATATACCATATATACAAGATTGTATTTGTCAACAATCTGCCACTGCTGGCCGAGAGGCCCACTGCCGAGGCCCAAGACTGCTGGCTGAGAGGCCCACTGCCGAGGCCCAAGAGGCCCACTGCTGCCACTGCTGCCACTGCTGCCCAGTCCACTGCTTTGTATACCTATGATATATATTGTTGTATATTAAGTGTATATTACAGGTATATTACATTTGTTTAACAAGTTCGAATAAAAACCAACATGCATTCAATGCTTACACCAAGTCAATAAATACATAACATGTGTGTATATAGTGACTTTTAGCATTTAACTATGGTTAATTGACATGCATTTTCACCTCATAAAACTACTTAACCGTAATAAATTTACACGATTTCGAGTAAATATCGGGTGCAAGTAAGTATTTACTAGTTCAGTACAGTTTTGTAATAAATTCAAATATGCAACTATAAAATTTGGAAGAAAAAAGGAGAAGTCAAAAGTGAATATGAAGTATGATGTTACTTGCATTAAATGGTTTATTTACCTAATGAGCTGCATACAGGCTGGGCTTTATTGGTGGGATGTATTAAAATCATTAACAGGCCTATCCGGCCCTGGAAAAAAAGGACAGTGAGTTCATGTTCATGTAGGCCCATTTGTGGCCCAAACCTACCCCACCCCCCTGCACCACTCCACTCCCAACCCCCCCTCTTTCATTCATATTTGAAATTATTTGGTGGGCCCACTTAAACTCTCTCCTAGTCTCCTGTCATATCTTCTCGTGTGGCATTGATTTTCATTCTCATCTTTATCTTTTGTACTTCCTTCTCCAAAAAGAAATTATGGCCCACTTAATATAAGCCCAAAAATGATTATTAAGCACTTAATTAAACACTAATCATTAGCTTAGTGATCACTGATCATTTATGATATAATATACTCTTCTTTTTGGCTTTATCCCCATCTAAAACCCTACCACCCCACCCATTTTGGCTGGCAAAAAATACTTTCTATCTCAATCATCTAATTGTTTCTTCCTTTCTTATTTGGCTTTTATTTCTTTTTCCGTTTCCAATCCCCTCTCTCTAATAATTACGTATTTCTGTAGTTTTTTTGGGTGATTGAGTTTGTGCACGTGTGATGTTGTTTTAAGTTTCATTAATTTCAATTTGGTAATAATGAGTATTTTTGGTCTAATTATCAAAATTCGGTATTTGTTGGGCTATTAATTTGTATTTGTATGGTGTATGGCTTATTAAGGAAGGAGATTTTTCTATTCTCATTACTAGAGCTCGAAACGTTATAGTAAGGGTGAATTTTTTTTATCAATTCTGCCACATTCTCTAATAACGACGAGCCAACCAAAAAATCACTACTTCCTTCCTGTGCATATTATTTATGTTTTTAATTTTTTATAATTCGTAAAAATATTAATATCTTTGAATTTATTTAAATAATTTTATTTTTCCTTAAATGTTTCATTTAATTAATAGTCTATTAATTGAATTGTCATGTTGGATATGCTAAAAAAACGTAAGAGAAAACTTCTTATGTTTGTAAAATAATATTTTGAAACAATTCAAGACAAAATCATACGTTCTCAATTTCCTTTTTTCATTCTATGATAATCCTAGGAAATTATTATAATAAAATAACTTGGAAAAGGGCCTTTTTGCTTTGTTCCTGATTTGCTAGATAACTGTCATTCTATTTTTTTTTGTACAGTGGAAATAATAAATTCAGAAGAAGTTCTTAAACTCGTTCATAAGTAACGTGGCTTAAGTCCTCTGGGAGATAAATGTTATTTTTGTAAAGTATTAAAGTTTTTTTATGATTATATTCTTTATTTGCTAGAAAATGAATACATCGATTCAAATATCTATACTCTTCAATAATGGGTCTAGAATAACGGACATTCTTCATTGTACGTCTCATCGTTTGTTTCCATTACTTATTCTTTCGGGTATATCATGCCATGAGATTAATTACACATTATTCTTTTTAAGAAGCAATGTTAATAGTATTATTATTCATTATAAAAAGAAATGTCTACAAGAAACAAAATTTTCAATAATTGATTGATTAAAATATTTTAATATATATATTTTTAAATAAATTACTTAAAATTCAGGAAAAACTTATATTTCACGCTAATTAGTTCTTCTCACCCTCATTATCTAGCCCACCCCCTTACTCCACCTGTCCTCCCTCCCACGCAGCCCCTAACCACACCATCTCACCTTTACCCCCAACCATCTTACTTCACCATAATATTTATTTAAATTATGTATAAATGTTTTTGGAGCAATATGCTTTTACCTAACAGTATCATGTAAGTAAAAAAATCATTCATTTTTGCAACACACTTAAAATCTCACTCCGTAGTTCAATACTAGCAAGTACAAGTGCGGGAACACTAAAAACAAATAATAGCCTTACCAAAAATATTGCTCCTTCTATCCTAATTTATGTGGCATCTTTTGAATTTCAAACTTTAAATAAGTAAAAAATTTACCATGATTTTTTTATCTGCCTAAATTATTTGCATTACTAATTATTGTGCCTTATTGAACTTTTTACACAATTTTCAAATATGTAATATTTTATTTTAAGAAATTAGAAATTTCATATCCGAGTTCACGATCAAAGTTGAAAAGGTTTTATTCTCAAAATTTAAACTGTGTCACACAAATTGGGACATAGTGAGTAATTAAATTTCAGGCCTTGAGGTTTTGGGGTCTCATCTTTCGCTACTAGTATTAAATAGACTCCATTTCCATAATGGGATATAGACATCTAAATATGTGTGTTTAAATGAGATTAAAAAATCGATCCGAACTGGTAAATTGAGTCAAATCGATTTAATAAATTTATCTCCGGACTTCCTAACGTTGCCGTCAACCGCCACATCCCTATTCAGGAATTTTAACCCGATTCTCTTTCGGAGTACGCGCGAAACACGCTATCTGTTGGGGTTCCCCCGACCCTTAGGATCAACTAACTCATGTGCAATTGACTTGGTCTGGTTTGATTTGGTTTTAAAGTTTTAAAAATTGGTAACATTTGATTTGATTTGGCGTTAATAAGAAAAAATTGAGCCAAACCGAACCAAAATGATAAATATATACATATTTAAAATATTATATGTATTAATTAAGAGTCCAATTAATATCTAATACATTATATTTTACCTTAAACTTATGGGCTAGGAAAAATAAATGGCCAGAATTTGTAGTGAGAATTACCGATGTTTTAATTACTTTATACAAACTTCGACTAGACGAGTAAAGGTATGTTTTCAGGGACAAATATTGATGAAGGCCTTCATACACATTTCATTTTTATGGAAAGTACTATCTAATTTTATCAAGGAATCTGTTAATTTTTATCATTGCTCATTTTTAGCTTTTGTTTTTTTCTTTTTTTCTTTTTCCGATTTATTCCTGATCTGATTAATTAATTCAAGTCTCACAAAAAACATCAATTAATGTGGTATAACAGTCAAAACGTTTTCCACTTTTATATTAGCTTTAGGTCTCATCCCTTTTCAATGAAACTTCAAACATAGTTTTTTTCTTTTTAATTGTTAGATTAATGAATAAAACCATTTTGTTTTGTCAGTTACATTGACCATCTTCATTCTCCTAGATAAATTAATAGCACGGTCGACACATAAAATTTCAATGTTTGAAAAACATTTAACCTCAATGTTTCTTTTTTAGTCTTCTCGTCTTTTTCGTTAAATCGAGTTAAATCAGACCATGAACACCCCTACATCTAAATAAAAGTTTTTTGTATCGGATTAGTTCCTCTCCATTTTTTGTTGTCTTTATTTCCCCAAATTCTTACTAGATGGATGACATATATCTCATTTATAATGAATGGTGTAGATTATTAACTAAAACAAATGTCTTAATTAATGATGAATATTTTCACATATTTCTTCCAAAATATATCTAGCACTTACCCCCTCCAAATTCAAAAGTTTTACTTAAAGTTTGTTTTCGTCTACCTTCTATCTTTCTTAAATCATTAAACCAATAAAAGATATTTCAAGATTTTAACGTATTCCTTTTTTACATGTCTTCTTTTTTTGGGTCAGAATTGTTACACGTTCACAATAAAAATGCTACTATTTCAGTATCTTGAATGGAATTATAGTTTTGAATTTGTTTATATTTTGTACAGTTTACTGCAGTAATTGAAATTAATAATGTCCTTCATGTTCACTAATATATTTTTAGTTTTATTCAAAAATAAAATCTTCCAGAAAAGTAAATATATAGTTTTGGCAAGGGAGGGAGGGCGGGCCGGGGGGCGGGGGATATTTATTGAACTCTTTTCATTTTTTTTCCTTCCTTTTTTCACAGAACTTCTGAACAGTTTGTTTTTTAATTATATTTTTTTTTCATAATATTTGTGGACACAGGCACGTGTAATTTTCGGTTCGTGGACCCTTCAACCCCAAGAAAGAAAGAAAATTTAGAATTTCCTTCCCCATATTTACCAATTTTTCAGTGCCTGCTCTTGAATAATAAATACTCCTTCTGGTCCATATGATTTGGTAGTTTTAATTTTTATGATAGTTAAAAATAAGTGACACTTGCAGACTTGTTGAAGTAGTTCAATCCATTATTGTACGTCGGACGGATTGTCGCATCGCCCGTGGTATTCTTGTTGATCCTAGTTCGACATTAAAAGAATATTAATTTCCTCAATAATCGAATATTTTTGTCTATAAATATTGCATATCTAATTCCTTCCTAAAGCGATTTTCTTCCCTATGAGTTATAGTTGCAATAAGAATATTCTTACTGTTCATATATTATGATATGAATATATCACGTTAATTCATTATGTATGGATGATAAGATTCCGTTGATACAGAGCCAAGTCTATTGTAAATTTGTAATTGAGGAGATATTAATTTTGTTTTGTTTTTTAAAAATTTATCCTTATTTATATATTCAAAGAAATCTTTCTCCAATTATAATTTTCTTTGAGTACTATATCAATAATCTTACCATTTCTGCAAAAAAACATTTACTAGTATGTACACAATATTATGACAGATTATTTTCACATTCAAACTAGATATACACCTCAAATTCTTATATGTTTTTTCATACTTATCAGTTTAAAAAGATGCAAATATGATTACGAGTATTTGTTAAATTCCTTCGTAATTTTTATGAGTAAGTAATTTTTTAAAGAATATATCAAAACATCAAATAATATTCTTAAAAAGGAATGGATGATGGGAATGGGTGAATTAATGTGAGACTTTGAATAGCACATAAAAACATTCAAAGCTAGTCACTTGGGAATTGTTCTGTGGGCCCACATAATATTTATTCATTTAATTAAATAGAGAAAGTAAGATATAAAGTAAAAAAAGACAGGAAAGAGTGAGTGTGTTGTGACAAAAAAAAACTAAGATGGGAAAAGTGTGGTGAAAAGAAAAAGGGAGTTCGTATTAATTGAAATCTAAGAAGAATCTAGGAAATAGACAGTTTTAAATATGGGTGACACCATTCACTTTTTTTTCTAACTTTAGAAAGTAAAGATCCAAAATAACTGTAAAAACTGATTAATAAGCCCTTCTTTTGAACTAGAGTGGACCCTATGTACCATACTAGCCTTTTTTTCTTCTCACTTTTTTCTCCTAACTTTAGTATTCCATGCGTGCAAAATGTAGTATTAGCATTAATCCTCCTCCAATTATTTTTATAAATAGAAAGATGAGACTCGAGAGAAATAGCCCCAAGGAAGGAATGTGAATAATAACAACATATCCAGTGAAATCTCACAGCGTGGGATCTACAAAGGGTAAAGTATACACAGATCTTACCTCCACCTTGGTAAGTAGAGCGGCTGTTTCTGGGAGACCCTCGGCTCAAGATAAAGCATAATCACAAGCAAAATAAGCAAAACAAAGTGAAGCAAGAGAAACGTCATACTCAGACAAGAAATTAAAATAATATGAACATGCTAATAACAAAATCGAATACGTCATGGTAGCGCATTCTAACAAAAGGAATCAGTAGCTAACACAGCTAAATAAGATAAACAAAGTACACTAAAGAACACATAGCAGAAATCAAACTACAGGGGACTATAAAGAAATAATGCGCCTATAAGTGTGATAGGCTAATCGGGCCTACAGTAAGAACACTACAATTATCATTTTGTAAGCGTAAGTAGGACTACGTTCGACTACCTATTACCCTTCTACCTTAATCTGTGTCCTCCACAACCCCCTATCTAAGATCATGTCCTCAGTAAGTTGCACCTGCGCCATATCCCATCTAATCACCTCTCCCTAATACTTCTTCATCCTACCTCCACCCCTCCTGAACCCGTCCATTGTCAACCTCTCATACCTCCGCACTGGGGCATCTGTGTCTCTCATCTGCACATGCTCGAACCATCTCAACCTCTCTTCCTACATCTTATCCTCCACTGAGGCCACTCCCACTTTGTCTCGGATATCATCATTTCTAATCATATCTCTCCTTATATGCCCACATATCCATCTCATCATCCTCATCTCCGCAACTTTCATCTTTTGTATGTGCGAAGTATTGACTGGCCAACACTCCGCCCCATACAACATAGTCAGTCTAACCACCACCCTATAGAACTTGCCTTTAAGTTTTGGTGGCAAATTTTTATCGCACAAGACTCCAGATGCGAGCCTCCATTTCATCCACCCTGTCCCAATACGATGTGTGACATCGTCATCAATCTCTCCATTCCCTTGGATAATATACCCTAGGTACTTGAACCTTACTTTATTTGGAATGACCTGAGTACCAAGCCTCACCTCCACGCCTGTCTCAGGGCTGCTCCCATTGCTGAACTTGCACGCCAAATATTTTGTCTTGGTCCTACTCAACTTGAACCCTTTAGACTCCAGAGTCTGTCTCCAAACCTCCAGCTTGACGTTCACTTCCCTGCGAGTCTCATCAATCGGGACTATGTCATCTGCGAATAACATACACCATGGTATCTCCCATTGGATTTGTCGTGTCAGTCCGTCCATCACAAAGGGAAATAGGAATGAGCTAAGAGCTGATCCCTGATGCGGCCCCATCATCACTTGAAAGTGCTCCGAGTCTTCTCCTACCGTCCGTACCCTAGTTTTAATTTTTTATTCTTAATTAAAAGTTTTGATTTGAAATTTAAGAATGGAGAATTTTTTTAAGAGAGTGCTTTCTCCTTAAATAAAATTTAAGTAATCTTAATTGTTAAGAGTCATCGGAAATGGAGTGGAAACATGAACTCTTTATATGGACTTGGACTATCCTCACCCTATAAGCTAGCTTTTGGGATTGAGTTAGGCCCAATATTCATTCTTTACATTAATAAGTGGATGGCTAAACCATTTTTTTTACTGGTATTCAAGTGTAATTGAAACATACTCATTTTTATGCGAAAATATAGTTTAAACAAAATTATCATGTTACGACCTGTTTTCTAAACGAATCATGACAAGTACGCGACATCTTTAAAACACACTGAGTGACTTATACATTCTACCCTTGACATTCTTTATGTAAAAACAATTATGCAACTCTTAAAGGAGAAATCATTTGCAAACTAAAAAGTTAACTTGAAATCATAAGTTTAAAACATAACTTATAACTTCAAATGTTACAACATCTCTAATGAAATAAAATTCATAATCCCGTTACATCTACAAAGACTCTAAGACAAAAAGAAATAATAAAATGCACGAGATAAAAGAATTCTCGACTATCTCACAAAAGAATAAACAAACTGAAGTAGATGAAGAATATTGTGCCTCTAGTGAAAGGAAGGTGGAGCTCATTGATAGAATATATACAAATATATTCTTATGATATAATTAGTGATTTTGTATATATTTAATTATTGTAGCAATATTTAGTATTAGTTAGGTGAATATTTGATTTTCGTAATTATAGCCTAGGATTACTATTGTATATCATGTATATAAGCTAATTAAATTAATGAAAATCATCAAGGGATTATTCTCTTTCACAGTATCAGCAGTCTAGGGAAAATTTTTCCTTCTCCCTACTACTTCCGCCGTCCTCTCTCGGCCGTCCCTCCCTTCAATATTTTTTCCGCCACCCTAATTCTCCTTTTATTCCTCCATCATGTCTAACACAAAGAATACATTTCATCCTGCTCTTGCAGTCTCCAACATCAAGAAAAACATCCCTATCCTCCTTAAAATGGAGAACGTCAAATACGCGACGTGGGCGAAACTTTTTAAAATTCACGCAAGGTCTCATAGAGTCCTCTATCACATCGTCAAACCGAAAAAAGGCAAGGGGAAGGTGCCTTCCACCGATGATGAAATAGAGTTATGGGCAACTCTTGATGCTACAGTACTCCAATGTATTTATTCCACTATCTCTACGGGCCTCTTACAGACAATTATCGAACCCGACATCACGACAATGGAAGCTTGAAATAGGTCGCGTGATATATTCCAAGATAACAAAAATTCTCGTGTCGTAACCCTTGAGCAAGAATTCTCTCACATAAATATGGAGGATTTTCTGAATGCCTCCTCCTATTGTCAAAGGCTCAAGGAATTGTCGGATCAAATCAAGAAAGTTGGTGCGCCGTCACAAATGATCGTCTTTTTTTCAGATGGTTGCGGGCCTCTCTGAGGCGTATAATGGGGTTGGAACTATTCTTTGCCAAAGTAATCCTCTCACACCGTTCTATCTAGCACGTTCCATGCTCACTATAGAAGAAGCAGGATTGACTAAAAAGGCCGCAACCGGAGCCTATTCCACCATGATGATGACCACGTCCCGAGAAACTGATGACTCTCAATCATTCTCCAAAAATATATGGTCAAAACCGTAACAATGGGGGTGGCAAAAAGGGTCAAAATCATAGCAAAAATCACAGCGGCGGCCGCAGCGATGGCAAGGGTGGTGGCCGCGATAGTAACGGTGGCGGACGTGGTGGCGGCCAGTAGGGTGCCGGGCCACAACACCTCTAGCAGCAGGCCTGGGCCAGTGGGCAATGTCCTATGACGCCATGCCCTTACCCTACACCAAACTAGGCCAGGCCCAGCGGAAAGCAGTAGCAGCAGAATGCCTCAGTTGGGCCTCGACCACAATAGGCTTTTGCTGCTGCGGGCCCAAATACTTCCCCAACCCACACGAATATCGAGGAAGCGATGCATACACTTGGGATAAATCCTTCGGATGCAAATTGGTACATAGATACAGGTGCTACTTCTCATATGACATCCGCGCAAGGTAATCTCTCGTCTTATTTCAATTTGAGCAAAAATCATGGCATTATTGTTGGTAATGATTATTCAATTCCAATTCGTGGTTATGGTCACATAAATTTATCTCCCCTAAACCCGCCTTTAGACTTGGAAAATGTCCTTTATGCTCCTCAATTAATTTAAAATTTGGTGTATGTTCAGAAATTTACAACTGATAACTCGGTTTTCGTTGAATTTGATCCTTTTGTATTTTCTGTGAAGGGTTACTGTATAGGGATACATATAATGAGATGTGATAATCAGGCGAGCTATATCCCATCAGCACCACCATCACCATAAAACAAGCCACACTATCAACGTTTGCCTCTTTAACACCTTCCTTATGGCATGCACGTTTGGGTCATTCGCGAGCGTCTGTTTTTTCCTCCCTTTAAAATAATAAATTTATTGAGTATAATAACGCTCGTAGTGCTAATATTTGTCCTTCTTGTCCTCTTTGGAAACATGTTAAATTGTCGTTTGTTGCCTCAAATTCTAGTACAATGTGCCATTTGATATTATTCATAGTTATCTTTGGACGTCTCCCATTTTGAGCTCTTCGAGCCACCGTTATTATGTTTTATTTATTGGATGATTATTCTAATTTTTGTGGACATTTATTTTATCTAAAAAGTCTCACGTTTATTCCACATTCCTATCATTTAGAGCATTCATCCGTACTCAATTTGAACGGAAAATTAAGAACATTCAATGTGATAATGGAAGGGAATTTGATAATGGGTCATTTAGAGAATTCTGTAGGATTAATGGTATATCTTTTCAGTTTTCATGTCCACATACGTCATCACAAAATGGGAAAGCCGAGAGAAAAAATTACACCATTAATATTATCGTTCGTACATTACTAGCAAATGCATCATTACCACCTTCATTTTGGCATCATGCATTACAAATGACGACTTACCTTTTTAACATACTCCCTAGAAAATGATTAGCATACCAATCTCCAATCAAAATTCTTTATCAAAAAGACCCTTCGTATTTTCATCTTAGGGTGCTTGGGTGTTTATGTTATCCTCTATTCTCCTCCATTACCATTAACAAACTTCAAGCCCACTCTACCACTTGTGTGTTTTTGGGTTACCCATCAAATCATCGTAGTTACAAATATTTTAATTTATCCTCTAATAAAATCATCATTAATCCCCATGTCATTTTTGATGAAACTCAATTTCCGTTTACTAAGTTGGATAATCCCGCGTCCAAGTTCTATAAATGTTTGGATGATGGACTATCACCGTATGTGGTCCACCATTTGGCGCAATCATGCCCACTGCCTACTGGCCCAATTCCCCTCTGTCCACAACTTCTGCCATTAGGCCCACTTCCAACATACGTCCTTCCTATCCACGACTTCTGCCAGTAGGACCACTACTTACTGGCCCACGTCCTTCCCATCCACGGCTTCTGCCAGCAGGCTCACTGCCTGCTGTCCCAATAACTTCAGGATAAAACACAGTCACCCCTGACCCTCGGCCCATACTGCCTCTCTAACTCAAATTCGACACAACTCAGCGCACTTCGATTTCGGGATCAGGGCTAGTTACTCGCAGTCAACGGGGTACTTTTAGACCAAAACGACAATTTAATCTCAAATCTATTGGTACTAAATAACCTATACCACATGTCTGCCCTTAGTGACCCGAATTGAAAAATGGCTATAAACGATGAATATAATGCTCTTATTAAAAATAAGATGTGGGAGTTGGTACCCCGTCCACCTGGTGTTAATGTGATTCATTCTATATGGATTTTTACATATAAAGAAAAATCGGATGGTTGTTTTGAGAGGCATACGGCTCGTCTTGTAAGTGATGACAAAACTCAATAGGTTGACGTGAATTGTGGAGAGACATTTAGTCCGGTGGTCAAACCGGCAACTATTCACATTGTTCTTAGTCTAGCTCTCTCAAAAGCATGACCCATTCATCAGGTGGACGTAAAAAATGCCTTCTTACATGACAAACTCAAGGAAACTGTATACATGCATCAACTCTTGGGTTTCAGGGACCCCACTCATTCTAATCATGTGTGCTTTCTGAAGAAATCCTTGTATGGCCTAAAACAGGCTCCTCGGGCTGGTACAAAAGATTAGCAGATTATGTGTCTACTCTTGAGTTTTCTCACATCATGTCTGATAATTCTCTGTTCATCTACCGTCACGGTACTTCTATGGCCTACATTCTGTTATATGTTGATGATATTATATTGACTGCTTTCTCTGATAAACTGCGCAAGTCTATCATATCTCATCTCAGCTCAGAATTTGCAATGAAAGACTTGGAGCCATTGAGTTATTTTTTAGGTATAGCTGTCACTCGTCATGTAGGTGGTCTATTTCTATCTCAGAGGAAGTATGCCGCAGAGATCATTGAACGGGCTGGCATGTCAGCCTGTAAGTCATCTCCTACTCCGATTGACACTAAACCAAAGCTGAGTGCTACTTCTAGCACACCATACGAGGATCCCTCCACTATCGTAGTCTTGCGGGTGCTTTTCAATATCTCATATTTACGAGGCCTTATATTACTTATGAAGTGCAACAAATGTGTTTATTCATGCATGATTTGATGGAAGAACACATGCACGCTCTCAAAGGTATTGTGCGCTACATCCAGGGCACTCTTGCTTATGGTTTACACTTATATCCATCATCGGTATCTACTCTTATGTCGTATACAGATGCTGATTGGGGTGGATATCCAGATACCAGGCATTTGACATCTGGGTATTGTATATTTCTTGGTGATAACTTGATCTCTTGGTCGACCAAACGCCAGGCTATTTTGTCGCGCTCTAGTGCGGAGGCCGAATATCGAGGGGTCGCCAATGTGGTGTCTGAGTCCTGTTGGTTGCGGAACCTCCTCTTAGAGCTTCATTTTCCTATTTGGAAAGCTATCTTGGTCTACTACGATAACGTTAGTGCGATATATCTCTCAGGGAATCCTGTACAATATCAGCGCACTAGACATATCGAGATGGATATTCACTTTGTTCGCAAAAAGGTAGCTAGCGGACAAGTACGTGTCTTGCATGTCCATTCACGTTATCAAATTGCTGACATCTTT
Organism: Anisodus acutangulus; assembly: GCA_029783415.1. NCBI lineage: Eukaryota > Viridiplantae > Streptophyta > Magnoliopsida > Solanales > Solanaceae > Anisodus > Anisodus acutangulus. Next base: position 33,885,390 of record CM056502.1, on the reverse strand, counting down.
ATTAAAGGCCTTCCCTTAGTTCTGTTTGAAGATTTTAGGGACAGTCTCAGCGTACGACAACCACCCGCTATGACTGCTGGGGTGTGATAGAATATATGCAAATATATTCTTTTGATATAATTAGTGATTTTGTATATCTGTAATTATTGTAGCAATATTTTGTATTAGTTAGGTGAATATTTGATTTCCGTAATTATAGCCTAGGATTACTATTTTATATCATGTATATAAGCTAATTACATTAATGAAAATCATCAAGTGATTATTCTCTTTCACTCATCAACCACCAAAGATGTGGTGCATCGGATGGGGATGCTCCTCCTGAACTAGAAGTTTCGAGTTCGAGTCTTGGGTGTGGAAAAATCCTTAGTGGGGAGCGCTTCCCCCCAAATGAGGCTCTATGCGGCGTGAATCCAAATATAATCGAGCTCTAATACGGATACCGCACACTAAGTGGAAAAGGAAAAAAAAAAGGCAGAGCTCATCAAAATCTACTAAGTGTGAGGGAGATCCTAGATCGTACTAAGTGTGAGGGTGATCCTAGATCGTGGACAGATCAGCTGTTGTACCTATACCTACAACTACATATTCAAAGTTGCACCCCTGCAAGGGAGCGTGAGTACTATCATTGACTCCCTCACTAAGGTCGAGAGGAGAATTAATAAAACAGGAACACATAATCATCTAAGACATTAAACTAGAATGTACAATATGTCATGCACAGCGAAGAGTAGCAATATATAACACACTACAACAAAGTATAAAATTGACAACAAAATTATAGTAACAATAAATAAATTGTTACTTAAAAACATAAATGACAATAAAATTTATTAAATTATTGCTAAAAAATGTATATGGTAATAAAAAAAATTTGATGTTGCGAAAACTTTTCGCATCAAAAGTTATTGCAACAATATGCAACATTTTTTGTTATTTCGAAAAATACTTTTGACAACAACATTCAACATATAACAACAAAAATGTTGTTGATAAATGTATTTCTTGTTGGAGTCCGAAACTTAAGTAACCCAAAAAAAAGGAAAGCAACAAAATACCCCAATAAAAAAAAAGAGTGACAAAAGTACCTTTTGTTCAAGAATTTCTTGCGCAAAAGGACTTAACCGTAACGACATTGTTAAGTCCTTTTGCGCAGGAAATTATTGCGCAATAGGGTACTTATTTATTTTCCAACACTTGGTATTATTTCAACGGTTTGAAATTCACATTTTTTTCATACTTTGACCAAAGATTAGTCATTGCTCAAGACTCCGGAACGTAAATATTTTATATAGAACTTGATATTTTTTTTTTGTGAATAATAATGTATGCTCAATACATCAAGGATACCTAAACATTCAGATCCTTGGTTTAGGGATTGTAAAGTTCCCGAAGTAAATTTTGTTTGGAAACTTATTATTACTTTAATTGTAGTTAAAAGAATAATTAGTTAGCAATTATTAATCGTGAGTTAATTATTTCATATGTTAATTAGGAATAAACATCATTAATATAATTTTTGATAGATGATTAGTTAGATAATATAATTTTTCGTTAATTGTAGTTAGAATTATAATTAATAAAAAATATTAATTAGTAATAGGTAATCCTTAGTTTAGAATTGAACACCATTAATATAATATTTTAATAAATATTAGTTAGTTAATATAATAAAAGATTAGTCAGTCTTCCCGCTAAATAGTTTAGTTATTTTATACACATTATTAGTGAAGTAATTAATTAATTAAGTTTTAATTATTCATAAAAATATAGTACAACATAATTATTGCAATTCACAAATTTAAAATAAATGATAATCTTCAAACTTATCATAAAATGAACAACGAATGATAAACTAAACCATTAGTTTATTATAATTTTCCGAAAAATTAGATAGTTAATATAATTTTTCGATAAAGGATTAGTTAGCTAATATAATTTTTTGATAAAGGATAAGTTAGTTAATATAATTTATCGATAAATGATTAGATGATTAATATTATAGGATAATGAATAATTAAAACATTGTTTGTATAGAAACGACACTTCTATGGATTTCAACGTTCACTCGTGGCCCATCGATAGATCAGTACTTAGTCTACAAGATAATCATAGGTCCGAGCTATTATGGATTGCGTCGTTGTTGGTCGGGTACAACATGATCGGGCTCTTGTGATGACCATGGTTGAGCGATGGAGACCGGAGACTCATACCTTTCATGGGTTACAGTTTTAGTAAAACTTAATTTTATGCAATATAAGTTGAATATTACTTTAATCTTTCTAACATTTATTTGGATCTCGATAGGACACAGTTCCAGCTCCAGCCATTCAAGATCTCATCCATGAGAGTACTTCAGATCCTACACCAGACCCTGTCCATAAGAGTACTTCAGATCCTACACCAGACCCCTCTCACGAACCTGCTTAGGAGCAAGTCGACACACATGTTTGATTTTTAACAAGAGTTAATGTATTCAATATATATTGAAATTAGTACTAATTTTATATGTTTTTTCACGATCATCCTTCGGCGTCTGTGGTCCACTTTCCTGATGAGGAAGACGATGTTGATCCCAACAGGCCATCTATTCTGAGCGTACCATTCGTACGTAAATCCAAAAAGAAGCACGCTATGGTCAAGGGCGCAAAGAAGGGAAGGGCAGATGATCATGGCTTAGAGCGTCCTGCTATTAGGAGAAAGATGGGGGATGAAGACAATGGCGAGTGTGGTGGGGATGACATTAGACTTAGGCCTAAGGTTACTCTAAAGTCTACTACATGTGGGACCCATTAGAGATTGTGCATATGTAATTAAGTTGTACAATTTGAGTTAATATTATATTTTTTCCGTATCATTTTCTTAATGATAATTAGTTATCTTAGTCTTTATGATCATTTATTACTAACTCGTGTGACATTCTAAATTAATTAGGAAAACAAATCTCGACATATTCGAAATAAAGTTATGCCTTGAGTAAATAATAACACGCTTAAATCAAAATTCTAAAAAATAAAATATTTAAACCTAATGATAACGAGTTTCCAAATAAAACTTACTTATGGCAATTTACAACCCCTAAAACGACGATCTGAACGTTTAGGTATCCTTGATGTATTGAGCCTACATTATTATTCGCAGAAACAAATATCAGGTTCTATATAAAATATTTAATCCTGAAACATGACTAATCTTTGGTCAAAGTATGAAAAAACATGAATTTCAAACCTTTGAAATAATACCAAATGTTCAAAAAGAAATAACTACCATGTTGCGCAATAATTTCCTGCGCAAAAGGACTTAATTGCACCATTAAAGTTAAGATTTTTTGCGCAAGAAATTCTTCCACAAAAAAATACTTTTCTCACTCTTTTTTTATTGGGGTACTTTTATGGCTTTCCTTTTTTTTTGGTTACTTAAGTTCCGGACTCTTTTTCTTATAAAGACAATATAACCCTATTCCGGTGTATATGCTTGTCACTTTACATATACAGTCATCCTCATATAAATAATGTGTACATGACATGATTTAGTTAGAAAAATCCTAAAAAGTAAAATCTTAACTTTCCTCAATCGGAGCTAAGAAATGCTTCAGAATAGCTTTCCGACGTCCAAGTTCCTCCAAATTATTTTGATCCGTGCAAAAAAATGTTTAATAGTGTTAACCAATCCATTGTACCACTTCCATAATTTAAAGCTCAATTAAAGTCAACCCAAAAAGTAAACTCCCGATCAATATGATAATACCTCCTAATAGATTACCTTTCCCAGTTAACCAAAAAAGATGGAGTCTAGATCTATCATTAGATTTCTAATTTGAGTATGTGTAGGTGTCGAAATCATGATTTTCTACTTTAAACACTTAGGCTATAAATCTCAATTCCACCTAAATATCGTGACTTAAGTGCTAAAATCCGGATAGAATCATGTAATAATCTCAAATGGTGAGGTAGAATGTTAAGCTAAATCTGAGCAATTTAATCCCTAATCCAAAATAAGTCCCACCTTGTAGCTCAGGATGTAAAAAAATGGAGAAAAACTAATTATGTTTCGAAACTTAATTTATTTGTCGTAGGGGTTTTGCAATAGCGAATGTTACCAGGATTTCTTTTATCGCAATCACGACTTGGTTACCTCAATCGTGGCATCACCAAGTTTTACGGATCAACACATTTTTAAATACTAAAATTGATTTGGACATGCTTGAAATTCCTCGAATTTCAATCCAAATCATACCAACAAGTCATAAATCATACTAATACGTCTTAGGCATGCTTAAAATAGAATTTGACCCAAAGAATCACAAAACGATACGTCTTAGGTGTTGGAAATAAAGCAGTACGAGAATAGTAAATAACTATTACAAGTGATTCGCAAGGATAAACAATAAAGATTACAATAAGAAGTTGTCAATCTTTTAATCTTGTACGAGAACTTCAAATCTGGATCTTGTATTCAGAAATACAAGAATATGAACTGCTATACTTGTAGCTTATAGAACCGCTGAGAATCCGGACGGTTAGAGTCCTTTGAGTTTCAAGTTCACACCTGAAACACTTAGCAACCAATTAGATAATCACAACACCACCGGCTAAGTTGAGAGATGGCTCTCTGTCTTTAAGACAAGATTGCCCCGTATATATGTTTTTACGTTAGCGGGCAATAGTCTCCCAAGATAAAACATCAACTAATCAACACTACAAAGCAAATAGATTGATTCTTACGAAGAAAACAAATATGAAACGACTTGCTGAATAATGGAAATTTAGAGGAATAAGAAGAACTTTTCTAGACTGCTCTTGTTCAAGAGTCTTCTCTTTCTTTTTTCTGTGCCCTCAAATAAGAGTAAGGTCTCAATATATAGTGTTTAGGAGGATGGCTTCTCAACTAGCAAACTAATGACTTTCAATAGGCATGTAATGACACTTATTGAACCTAAGCATACCTAGGTCCTCCCTCATTCAAACACATGGGTTACCCCTTGGGGTCCCAAACCCTTATCCAATTTTGAGGCTTATAAAAAGAACAATTCTTCCTTTTCCCACCGATGTGGTAGATTTGTCCCACACCATATTTTCATGCCTCAAACACCTTACTTAGTGGATCAATATCTCTTTCATTTTTTAATGAAATTTGACGATCATTTGCCCTGCGGTCATCTACCCACTTAGTATATTATGCACGTGTGAAAAACCAAAGACTCCAACATACGAAACCTGAGTGTTTAAGTCATTAAAGATGGGTGGACGCAACTCCTATCAAAGGCAAATTTCCGACAATCCCCTCTTGAAAGAGAATTGGTGCACACACGGTGGCAAACTTCAGCAATCTTTCAGCGGAAATATATTGAATCAGGAGAGGTAGCTTCCGCTTTGAACCTTCCCTAATTGAATACCACCAGACTTACTTACTGCACGGTGAACGTGATGTCTTGAATTGTCAGTGTTTAGTGTAAGCCAAGACAAATGATACCAACACAATAACTCCCATTATTCATTTTCATTCTTATTGTTATGTCCGTTGTGGTCGTGGACACACTTGGATTCTTAAGTGCGTTCATTTGAGGCGGCCTGTCCTCGTACTTAAATAGGTGACCTCCTACAAGGTATCCTTCTATACTTACTTCACAAATGTTAGGAATCATTAAAAGTTTCCCCAACCTTAACCTCAACCATTTGAGGATCGTTAAAGGTTTGGAAGCTTAACCTTTACCCACCATGCAGGAAGCACCTTAATGTCTATCGCGGGAATAACTTTGAATTCATGTTTCCTTATAGAAATCATCATCGGAAGTGCTCTTGCTTCCACCGAAGCGCTCAACTGAACCTTTTACAGCTTAGTTTTTCCATTGAACCAAGATCTTGAGATCTCCAGTCATCATGGTTCGGTACCACCGCAAATGTTCATATTGTTTGGGTTTTAAGCATATTCCCCTAGACAGGCAGAATTCTTGATCTTCGGATAGTCCCTTAGTTAAATGGTCCGCTATATTATCCTTTGATGTAATCAATGGGAATGATACCCGTGGTGATCAACTGTCATACGATCTTATGTCTCCGATAGATATGTCCAGACACCGTCATCCGTGACCTTCCTAAAGTCGATCGGCTAGCCACAGTGTATAATTATCGAAGGAACGAGTTTCTCCCAATAAGGGACGTCCTCTAAAGAGTCGTGAAGTTACTCAACTTCTTCTCATGCTTTGTTTAAAGCGATAAACTCTGATTCCATCATGAATCGACCAATGCAAGTTTGCTTAGAGCATTTTCAAAGACATACCATACATATCCACTTGTGGCTTTGGTGTTCTTCAAGTCCGATGTCCAGTTTGCATCACTGTGTTCTCCCAGAATCGATGGACATCCAGAATACCATAATTCGTAGATAAGCGAATATTTTAGATATCGTTATATCCGATTTAACGCTTTCTAGCGATCATTTTTAGAATCTCGAGTGAACCTTAGTTCAACTGGTCTACTTTGTAAGCCGATACCAGGTCGGTTGTAGTTGTAAAATACATTGAACTATATGTGACCTGCGCATATCACTCCTGATATATGGGTGCACCATGATTCCAATCAATTATATGATTCATATCCATTTGTGGCTTCAACGAGACTGTCAACTACCTCACAAATGAGTTTGGAATCAGACCAGTCTGTTAGATGTCTTAGAAATCTCAATTCCTAAGATGTCATCTGTGATACCCATATCTTTCAAATCGAGACTTTTGTTTCAATATGACTTCCACTTTCAGACTGTTGGTTTTCCAACTTCAGAGTCAAGGTTTCTGTTGTCAGATTCATTATTTCTGTTTCACCTGAAACTTCCAGGACCAAAATGTAAATATTTCAGGGACCAAAAAGAAATTTCATGAAGAGCCCAACAGTCCAACTCTGATCCTCCCCTTACAACTCTCCAGTTAGGAAGGTTGTCTCAACATCTATGTCACGCAAGATTGCAATGGCCTTGGATGTTAAGCTATTCACAGGGGAGCACATGTCCAAGTATCCGAGGCCTTATACTCGACAGTAGATCCATCTACTTTGTACTCAATTTGAGTATCCACTTTTACAACCCAAAGGTTCTTTTTCCGGAGGAAGTTCAACCATTACACAAGTATGGTTCTATATGATGGAATCTATTTCTCTCTCTGCAGCTTCTTTCCAAAGCAGTGCTTCTGGAGATGATAATTCTTTGTTAATTGTCCATGGTTAATTCTCAACCATACAAGCTAAAAGGCATGGAACAAGTCTTTGTCCCCTCTTTGCTCTGTCTTGGTTCAACATCTAGAATCCTTGAGTTCTGTAGATCTGAAACATTAAGTTCCGGATAGTCAGCAACTTCCGAGTCCTGTAGATCTGGAACGTCTAGTTCCGGACAATCAGGCACTCACAGGTTCTTGTTAACCTCGAGCAATTGCTTCTTTTTTATTCTCAAGGAAAGTTATCTTCAAAGAATTCAGCATTCTTTGCTCCAAGAGGCGATAAACACTACTGTTATTTGCAGATCTAGTGGATATGCAATCTACAGTTTTAGGTCCAACTTAACCTGTTTTGGTTTTCCAACCTCTACCAAGCCACCCCACATCACAATATTTATAGGTGGGATCATTTCTTTGTTTCACATGAAGGGTTATCTTTATCCTTATGCGGAGTTCTTCTGAGAATCGCATTAGCGGTAAGGATTGCCTTGCCCCACATATTTTGGGCGTACGACTTTGCACTTGGCTAACACCGTTAGACTGAGGTGAGTAAGGAGCAATCGTTTGATAAACGATGCTTCATATTCTCCCCCTTTATCACTACGAATTCCTCAATCCGTAGGTTTAGTTGATTTTCAACTTCTGCTTTGTAGCGCTTATCCGCTTCAATAGCTTCATCTTTGCTTTTCAACAAACAAAGGATACAATACGTTGTACCATCGTCAATGAAGGTCACAAAGTATTTGTCTCCCTCCTCTATTTTGTACAAACTTCAAATCATCCATGTAGGTGTGACTAAGTTCTTGAGGAGCGGTGCTTCTTTCGCTATTCCTTTGATGGAATAGAAAGGTGATTTTTCCTCTTCGCCCACCTCACATTCATTTTAAGGGTTTATATCGTCAGAAGACAACAATCTCAACTTCGTTAGCTTTTGAATGACTTTTTATTTAACGTGTCTTAATCTATGATGGCATAGATGCACGGATTACAAATATATCATTCATTTGGCTACAGATATACTGTACCATTCTTAGTTATTACAGACCTGTTGGACTAGTCTCAAACCAGCTTGACCAACAACGTCCCTGAAACCAAGTTTAGGACATGTATCACCTCATTTTAGAGTGATCCCATTCCCTAAAGTCTCTTTTAAGGACAACCTCTCCAACCCCTTCTACTTTAGAGGTGGTGTTGCTTCACATGAACAACTTCTTGTCCGTGGTTAGGACGTAATCGGATCATATGTGATCTGGATACTCTGGCCCACTCCAGTTGCTTTTGCAGACTGAGTGTCCAATTTCCTTTCTGCCTTTCTTTTGGCCTTCAGATCATTTAAGACTTGGAAACTCTGGCCCACTCCAGTCGCCCGTAGGCTTTGTACAACTAAGTGTCCAATACCATCCTATCAAATGAAGGATCTTCTGTCAGATAGTGTGCCATCTTCAACGTCTTAAGATAAGACATTATCTTTTAGTCTTCTTCCCTTGAGATTGGTGCCTAGACAATTCCTGAAGCTTGCTTACGAGTGGTAACAATTTTCGCACAGTCAGTGAATCTTTCTCCCTCGTATGTGCGAACATACTTTACACACTTTTAATAATTACACCCAAAAGAACGGATCTTTTAAGTTTTGTTTACAAAAGTCCAATCTTTAAACGGGAAGGAAGGTGAAATTAAACTCCTAATTTTAAAGCGTAAGGTATATAATTTTTTCTGGAAAACATTTTCATATTCCTAGCCTTACATTAAGCCCTTTAAATCAGACACCATTTAATCTCATTTTTGACAAGGAAGAAAAATACTTAGACCTTTTGGATTCAGGCCCACTTCAGTTAGACTGAGTGTCCATTACCTCCTTACCAGAATTCCGATCCTTTGTCTGGGACAGATATAGGCCCTCTGCTACAAGATAGAACAACATCTTCAGCCTTCTCTTGTTGTCCCAGTTGACATCCTCAGCCTCTCTTGGGCGCTTGTTTCCATCACTCTCGAGAGTGGTGACACCATGAACACCTTGACCGTCAACAGTATAATCAGAACTGTCTTCTACCAAAAACCACAACCATAGCCAGATTTGGTCACACATCTGTTGAGCGACATCTTTCGAACACTAATACAATCTTGTCTTAAAATTGTTGGAATAAAGCAGTACGGGAATAGTAAATAACTATTACAAGTGCTTCGAAAGGATAAACAATAAAGGTTACAATAAAAAGTTGTCAATCTTTTAATCTTGTACTAGAACTTCAAATCTGGATCTTGTATACAGAAATACAAGAAAATGAACTGCTACACTTGTGGCTTATAGAACCGCTGAGAATCCGAACGGTTAAAGTCCTTTGAGTTTCAAGTTCACACCTGAAACACTTAGCAACCAATTAGATAATCACAACACCACCGGCTGAGTCGAGAGATGACTCTCTGTCTTTAAGACAAGATTGCCCCGTATATATGCTTTTACGTTAGCGGACAATAGTCTCCCAAGATAAAACAGCAACTAATCAACACTACAAAGCAAATAGATTGATTCTTACGAAGAAAACAAATATGAAACGACTTGCTGAATAATGGAAATTTAGAGGAATAAGAAGAACTTTTCTAGACTGCTCTTGTTCAAGAGTCTTCTCTTTCTTTTTTATGTCTGCTCTCTTATCTTTCTGCTGCCCTCAAATAAGAGTAAGGTCTCAATATATAGTGTTTAGGAGGATGACTTCTCGACTAGCCAATTAATGGCTTTCAATAACCATGTAATGACACTTATTGAACTCAAGCATACCTAGGTCCTCCCTCCTTCAAACACATGGGTTAACCCTTGGGGTCCCACACCCTTATCCAATTTTAAGGCTTATAAAAAGAACAATTCTTCATTTTCCCACCAATGTGGTAGATTTTTCCCACATCATATTTTCGTGCCTCAAACACATCACTTAGTGGACCAATATCTCTTTCATTTCTTAACGAAATTTGACGATCCTTGGCCCTACGGTCATCTACTCACTTAGTAGATTATGCACGTGTGAAAAACCAAAGACTCCAACATGTGGAACCCGAGTGTTTAAGTCATTAAAGATGGGTGGACGCAACCCCATTAGAGGCAAATTTCCAACATTAGGCATGCTTAAAATAGAATGTGACCCCAAGAATCACAAAACGAAAGATCAGGTTGTCATATTACTAATTATGTAATTCTTTTCTAATTAATTAATGCAATTTACCTGTTCAGCGTGATGATTTCATATTCTTTTAGCTACATTTCATAACGAAAAAAGACACCCATTTTCTATTAGGGTTTACAAAAAAACACTTTTAAATATTATTGGTCTTCACTGTTACATCTTTGATTATTTGGTAGTTTACGTTCTTTTCACGACATCTTAGACCAATTTTACCTACTGAAAACATTATTTCTAAAGTTTCCAAGTTATCCTAACTTGGAATTTTGACCTTTTCTCTTTCGATTTTGTTAGTTTTTATCAACAAATTAAAACTATTAGTTGTTCATACTATTGGATGAATTGAAGAATGTAAAGCAGATGATAGGATTTGACGTGTGCATTATTCATATTTAACGCACAAAAGAAGAAACTAGAATAATGAAAATTAGATTTTGGTTTGATATTTCAATAGTTACTTCAGTTAATTTATTTAAGTGAATATACTAAAAGACCATACCCAGGCCAAATAAATGCAACAAGTTTGAATTTAAATACAGAAACCAATACTAAACAATTTTAAAATTAACATTTGACTTTTCTGCCATTAATCTTGAACCCTGGCAATGAATTTTATAATGTTGTATTCGTTATTTCACATTTTAAGGAACTATGCAATGCCACTATACATATTAACATGAATTAACATTAGAAGATTATTATATTCTTGTATTTTCATTTGCGATTTTGTACAGAAATACTTATTTCTTTATCATATTTAAAGGACGAGCTTTTACACACACACATATATAT